>JAPTMU010000113.1:305000-382500 GCA_028583405.1 Pogonophryne albipinna
CACATACACACACTCAGACTCTTCACCTCCTGACTCCTGTCGATCTGTGAGGAAAACTGTTTCATCGCAGGAGATTTTGACACCATTGTTCATGCTCTGATTCAGATACGATGCTTCTGTAGTAATGTCACGTGTGTGTGTGTGTGTGTGTGTGTGTGTGTGTGTGTGTGTGTGTGTGTGTGTGTGTGTGTGTGTGTGTGTGTGTGTGTGTGTGTGTGTGTGTGTGTGTGTGCACGCTCATCTCCATGGATCAGCAAATGTTTTTTGGTATGAATAGAAGGTTTCTAATTGAGATTATGTAAGTGTGTGCTGAATGAATTATTCAGACTGATAGCAAAAGATGCTGCGACTGTCCCCAAACAGTGAAGTAGGACTAAAATAGAGCGATGGAAAAAGGCACAATACACTTATATTAACCTGCAACATTATGGTTGAGGTGATGAATGATGAAAATATGCAAAAGTCCAGAGAGTAAATGCAGCCACTCCCTGCATGCATGCTACACTTTTACTTTCAAATAATCGTCAGATATTCCTGCAAAACAACACACTTTCTTACAGTAACGTTTTTCTAGTGATGTTTTCTGCAGGATTATAAAGAAAATACTGGCTCCATATTTTTTGGAAGAGTGTAACAAGGGCAAATGAAGAACCCATTGAATATTGGATCAGATCTGAATCACGGCAGATATGTGAATAACGTTCTTCCAACAACATTGCCACATGCTGCTTTCATGTGGTGTCTGAATAAATCAGGAAAAAAAGTTCCTGATTGGAGATATTGAGGTGAGGACCTAATAAGCTATAACGAGTCCTAAAATCCGGGAACGGGTTAGCATTTTACCACATCACGTCCAACTTTAGCCGCCTTTAGCTTTGCGTGAAGTCATGTGACCGTGCTGTAGTTCCTTTATAGCCCAACATTAGCCACCTTTAGCTTAGCGTGAAGTCATGTGACCGTGCTGTAGATCCTTTATAGCCCAGCATTAGCCTCCTTTAGCTTAGCGGTGGTGACGTGAAGTCATGTGACCGTGCTGTAGTTCCTTTATAGCCCAACATTAGCCACCTTTAGCTTAGCGTGAAGTCATGTGACCGTGCTATAGATCCTTTATAGCCCAGCATTAGCCTCCTTTAGCTTAGCGGTGGTGACGTGAAGTCATGTGACCGTGCTGTAGTTCCTTTATAGCCCAACATTAGCCACCTTTAGCTTAGCGGTGGTGACGTGAAGTCATGTGACCGTGCTGTAGTTCCTTTATAGCCCAACATTAGCCACCTTTAGCTTAGCGGTGGTGACGTGAAGTCATGTGACCGTGCTGTAGTTCCTTTATAGCCCAACATTAGCCACCTTTAGCTTAGCGGTGGTGACGTGAAGTCATGTGACCGTGCTGTAGTTCCTTTATAGCCCAACATTAGCCTCCTTTAGCTTAGCGGTGGTGACGTGAAGTCATGTGACCGTGCTGTAGTTCCTTTATAGTTCAACATTAGCCACCATTAGCTTAGCGGTGGTGACGTGAAGTCATGTGACCGTGCTGTAGTTCCTTTATAGTTCAACATTAGCCACCATTAGCTTAGCGGTGGTGACATGAAGTCATGTGACCGTGCTGTAGTTCCTTAATTCGATAGCTTTTTACTTCAGAAATCATAAAGTGGTGTTAATATGTGGAGATTATCCTGCTGAACTAAACGTTTAAGTATCATAACCATTGATTTTCTGCAATAATCCACAATCACATGCAGAAATCCCATTGGGTTTTTGTTGAGGGAGATGTTCATTTCTGGGTCTGCATACAAAAATGCATCATCACCGCATTGCTTTGTCCATGAATGGATCCATATATTGCAGCATTGAAAAAACAGCTGAACAAACTGAATGAATGAGCAAACAATTGACAAAAGTCCAGGAACAACACAAGCTGGCAGAGATGAACTCCTGCTTTCTGTTTGGCCTCATGCTGTCTGTTGGATGCAATCATCCAGAACACAGGATCTGTCACAGGACACCTGAGAGGAGAGGTAAACAGCAGCTGATTCAGGAGGGGAAGGGAAGCCGCTGTCTGACGGACTGGTATTGACTTATAGCTCTCATAACACGCTGTCCTGTCCCTGAGCTATTACATTTCAGGATGTGTTTGACATAAACGTGATAGCTATAGCTTTACACTGCACTTGTTTATGCAGGGTCATTATTCTAAGATTCAGGGTATTCGTCAAGGTTGGTAATTTTTTTTCTTTATAGGCAAATGTTAGCATTGATTTTAAGATCTTCTTGCATCTAAGTGCTTCTCAGTTTGTCTGACGCCCTACGTGATTGGTGGTAACCTTTTACTGTTCATTCACTGGAACAACTTCCCTCAGGAGGTCAGTTTGGCTTTGAGAAAGATCTAGATTGTGGTCGCTCTCTAATGCTAAGAGCTGTTTTAATTCTCTAGATGATAGGAAATAAACTTCAATGCTTCCTTTGTTATCTCCTTAAGGATACACTGGACGATCCTTTAGGAAAGGAAAGGAGATAATGCTGTCCCTCAATTCCTTGAGCCCCAACATTTAAAGTGACAGAAATACCGGATCATGTCCGATAAACGCAGATCGTTTTATCTTCTTTAAAAGGCCTGAGTCTAAAGTCTGAATTCTAATTTAAATATCATTACACAAAAATAAATTCACTTTTGGTCACATCTCAAAGGATCTTTTCACCGGTGCCCCCAACCCGCCTCTGTACCTTTACATTTAAACGCAAGATGCAAAATGTGCGTGTCGATAAACAGAGAAACTGTTCATTGTTCAGCTGATTCAGCTGATTCAAAATGCTGCAGCTCGTGTACTAACCAGAGTTAGGAAAAGGGACCACATTACTCCTGTTCTGGCTGCCTTACACTGACTCCCTATAGAACACAGGATAGAATTTAAAATTCTTCTTCTCGCCTACAAAGCCCTTAATGGGCAGGCGACATCTTACCTTAAAGAACTCATTATACCCTACTGTCCTACTAGGGCATTGCGTTCCAAGAATGCAGGGTTGTTGGTTGTTCCTAGAGTCTCTAAAAGTACAATGGGAGCCAGAGCCTTTTCTTATCAAGCTCCACATTTGTGGAATCAGCTTCCAGTTTGTGTTCGGGCGGCAGACACCCTATCCGTTTTTAAGAGTGCGCTTAAGACCTTCCTTTTTGATAAAGCTTATAGTTAGGGCTGATTAGATTCAGCCCCTAGTTTTGCTGATATAGGCTTAGTTTGTCGGGGGACATCTTACTTCTTCCTTCTCTCTGTCTATACCTGTGTACTCTCATGTTCCGATTAACCCAGCTTCCCCAAATTTCTTTCTTTTTGGTGTCTATATACGCTGGGATCCGGAGTCATGGATGATCCTGCGGTCCTGTGTCCTGCATCGCGAGCCCTGGATCTTGAGTCGTGGCTGTGGTCCTGGATCATAGGTCCTGGATGGATATCCTCGTGGATTCATCTTCCTATTATACACACATGCATTTCCAAACATTTGGACTACCTATGTTGCAAATGTATTATCTTTTCAATTTACATACGGCATCTATTGCACGTCTGTCCGTCCTGGGAGAGGGATCCCTCCTCTGTTGCTCTCCCTGAGGTTTCTCCCATTTTTCCCTTTAAAACTGTGGGTTTTCTTCTGAAGTTTTTCCTTGTACGATGTGAGGGTCTAAGGACAGAGGGTCTAAGGACAGAGGGTCTAAGGACAGAGGGTGTCGTATTGTCATACTGATATTCTGTACACACTGTGAAGTCCACTGAGACAAATGTAACATTTGTGATATTGGGCTATATAAACAAACATTGATTGATTGATTGATTGTTGGCAGAACCTGAGCTACTTCAAATTCCAACAGATGAACTCGAGGACATTCAGAATACGGTCAAACTAAAGAAAGATGAAGACGTCACTCGGTACTTTTGCATAAACACGTTCTGATGTACTTAACAAAAGAAAACAGCAATTTATCCTATTCTATTTTCTTGCATGGGTTGATAATGGATCTTGGTCAAATCAGAATCCATGTTTCATAATCTTGGGTAGATATCATTTAATAAAGTTGGCAACTAAAGGTGCCAAACACATAGGATGAAAAATGACTCATGACCATCTGCACATTGCATTATTGTTACGTAAAATATAAATGCAAATATTAAAAATGTATCACTTTACCACCTTGACAAGTTCTCCACGGTCACATGACTTCACCACCGCTAAGCTAATGGTGGCTAATGTTGAGCTATAAAAGAACTACAGCACGGTCACATGACTTCACGTCACCACCGCTAAGCTAAAGGTGGCTAATGTTGGGCTATAAAGGAACTACAGCACGGTCACATGACTTCACCACCGCTAAGCTAATGGTGGCTAATGTTGAGCTATAAAAGAACTACAGCACGGTCACATGACTTCACGTCACCACCGCTAAGCTAAAGGTGGCTAATGTTGGGCTATAAAGGAACTACAGCACGGTCACATGACTTCACCACCACTAAGCTAATGGTGGCTAATGTTGAGCTATAAAGGAACTACAGCACGGTCACATGACTTCACGTCACCACCGCTAAGCTAAAGGCGGCTAATGTTGGGCTATAAAGGAACTACAGCACGGTCACATGACTTCACGTCACCACCGCTAAGCTAAAGGCGGCTAATGTTGGGCTATAAAGGAACTACAGCATGGTCACATGACTTCACGTCACCACCGCTAAGCTAAAGGCGGCTAATGTTGGGCTATAAAGGAACTACAGCACGGTCACATGACTTCACGTCACCACCGCTAAGCTAAAGGCGGCTAATGTTGGGCTATAAAGGAACAAACAGGTTAAAATCTCTTGAGCTTGTGTTCACCACATACCTTATTTCAGGCTCACAACTAAAAACACTTTCAGAAAAACATCAACTCCAAGACCAGTGGACAGGAAGTGGTAAAATGCTGACTAATTTAAGGGTTTCAGGACTCATTATAGCACCATTACAAACCGCTACTTGCAAACTACGAGATCACAATAACACAACACAAGAGTGGCCCAGAAAAAGCAGAAAAACACAAACACAGGAAGTGAAAGCAGACAAGATACAAGGAAAGTTTTCTAAAAATAAAACAGAACATAAATAAACCAAAGTTGTATCTTAATGTCATTTTATCTTTCGCCTCATCACTCTGACCTCCCAACACTTCTGCCTCATTGCGTTGTATTGTGCCTACATCCTCATCTACCAAACCAAAAACATGCTAACAGATAACACACACAACATATGTGAATGTAGGATGTATGTATGTATTTAGGGTGCTGTGTGGGCCGCTGTGACTCATTAATCATAGCTGCTGGACAGAGCATTTCATATTCCCTCAATGCAGCTGTAGGCTCTGTTTTACTGCCACCAACCAGATACTGATCCCATTTATTACATCACAACTGGGTCATGTCGTTTTTCACTACAATCACATAAACAAGCTTGTCTTACTACTGAGACCTTAGGCCCCCAAATTAATCCCTAATTATGGGTGACGGCAGCAAATTAGAAACGTTTATTTCACGGCTTAGCTGAATACTGAGTTAAGGGGAACAGCAGAAGAAGACAGACAGGAAGTCAACACTAAAGGGAACAGCAGAAGAAGACAGACAGGAAGTAAACACTAAAGGGAACAGCAGAAGAAGACAGACGGGAAGTAAACACTAAAGGGAACAGCAGAATAAGACATACAGGAAGTAAACACTAAAGGGAACAGCAGAAGGAGAAAGAAAGGAAGTAAACACTAAAGGGAACAGCAGAAGAAGACAGACGGGAAGTCAAGACTAAAGGGAACAGCAGAAGAAGACAGACAGGAAGTAAACACTAAAGGGAACAGCAGAAGAAGACAGACGGGAAGTAAACACTAAAGGGAACAGCAGAAGGAGACAGACAGGAAGTAAACACTAAAGGGAACAGCAGAAGAAGACAGACAGGAAGTAAACACTAAAGGGAACAGCAGAAGAAGACAGACGGGAAGTAAACACTAAAGGAAACAGCAGAAGGAGAAAGAAAGGAAGTAAACACTAAAGGGAACAGCAGAAGAAGACAGACAGGAAGTAAACACTAAAGGGAACAGCAGAAGACAGACAAACAGGAAGTAAGCACTAAAGGGAACAGCAGAATAAGACAGACAGGAAGTAAACACTAAAGGGAACGGCAGAATAAGACAGACAGGAAGTAAACACTAAAGGGAACAACAGAAGAAGACAGACAGGAAGTAAACACTAACGGGAACAGCAGAAGAAGACAGAGAGGAAGTAAACACTAAAGGGAACACCAGAAGAAAACAGAGAGGAAGTAAACACTAACGGGAACAGCAGAAGAAGACAGAGAGGAAGTAAACACTAAAGGGAACAACAGAAGAAGACAGACTATAGGCAATTATCATAACCTTTTTTTGAACCTGGTTTAATTTTGCTTTACTAAATAAATTACCAAGGTTAAAGCCCACAAGTGTTGGTAATCCTGAGACATGTTATGATAAAGAACTATGTACACATTTCCCACAAGAACAAGCTTATTAAAATGTGTTGACTGATTGCTGCTAATGACATTTACTAAATTCATAAAATCTGAAGAGATGTTTGAAGGGTCGAGGAATCACTTCGAACTAAACAGCGTAGTTTTAATTGTTGAGGGGTGCTTACGCTCTCTTATCACTTCCATGGTTATAATTGGTAGAAAGGGGAAAGTTGTTGTCAAGATAACGATGAAATTATTAGACAAGTAAAAGTTGGGAAAGGCAAAATGTCCACAAAACTTTTCTGATTACTGTAGAGAACTTTTCTTCTGTCTGTATTTAGTTACCATTTTCTAATCTCATATCTTTGCATCCTGTAAGTACAGTTCGGCATTTATTTTAGCATTTATTTAACCCAGGAGAAGTCTCATTGAGATTAAAACTCTGGGAGTCCTGGCCAAGATATACATCAGCACGGTTACAGAAACAAATAAAAAACAACAACAGAGAACATATCATGGTCACAATCAGAACAGCTTCATACAGAGGATCTACAGACAGATTAAGAAGCTTTTAAATCTGATCAGAGGGTTTCAGCTCATGTTGCAGCTGGTTCCTGTTGTGTCTTCGTCTGAATAAATGTATACATTTACTATATAAATTCTGGGTAACTTTACGATAGAGACTAGAAACAAGAGCTGCCGAGATTGACGTGTTTTACTTGTAAGGAAACAGATATTTTACATTTTACAGATGCTTATACAGGCACCATGATACATAACTTACATCATTCCCAGACTGATTGTGTCCTCTAATTCTTCGGAAATTAAAAATTAAAAAAGTTGTATTAGTGTACTGTTTTGCTATCTGCAGGAGGTATTTTATCATGTTCTCGAACTTCCTGGAAATCAAGCAATTATTCCAAATGATGAAAATGTGTCCGTGCTGGAGTGAAGTTCCCACAGACGTTACGTCCCACAGAAATATATGTTTACTCAATATAACTCAATATGAGATACAGCCCTTTTCTGCAGCTCAGTGTGCTCTTCGGGGTAAGTTAGTCGAACAAACAAGTCCTCGAAGCAAAGACGATGAGTTCCTGTACTTTCCGAAGGATGTTAATCCGAACATAAAGTGAAAAAAACACCAAGAACAGTCTTTTAAATAAGGACAAGCAAATGGTTTAGTCTACAGAACATCCAACCAGAGCAGACAAGGAGCAATTGTGCGTTCAAGGGTTTGAAGCAGTGGTGTAGTGGGCGTTGGACGCGGGGGTACGCCGTACCCCCACTTATTTGAAGCATGATTTTGTTTTAATAGTCTAATAAATATAAAATCATTGCCAGTGTTATCAGTTGCAAGAGTGTATTTGTTGTAATAATGACGAAAACATAATAGGCAGATTTCAGTAATTATAATAAAAAACGTAGCTCAAGCATTTATGCAACTTGATTTGAAGCGTGTGTGTGTGTGTGTGTGTGTGTGTGTGTGTGTGTGTGTGTGTGTGTGTGTGTGTGTGTGTGTGTGTGTGTGTGTGTGTGTGTGTGTGTGTGTGTGTGTCCAGGGACTGCACACACAGCATTTTTATTATTTGTCCCGCATCCCACAAATCGAGACTATGTCCCGCATTTGAGTGTCAATCGCGCAGAAAGGCCGGATCGGTTCGCTGACGGCCGGCACCGCCCTTTATTATTATATTGTCTAAACGGCATCCTGTAAGTTGCGCTGAGAGGCGACACAGAGGTCCACACACAGTGTACCCCCCCCCCATTGACAGTTCAAGAGCGCGTCCATAGTGTCTCCCCACCGCCCACCACCCCGCCTCTACACCACTGGTTTGAAGGTTTGTAATAGACCTCGGAGCCCCATGAAGATGATGTCAAAAGAGCAAAGGCATGTAGAAGATGCATGAATATTAACACCATTGCCATAGTCTAGCAGAGACATAAAGGGCGCAGAAGGATTAAGTAGAAACTTTAGGCTAAGACAAGAGAGAATTATCAATTGGAAATCATAGCTATTTGTATTGAGACACAGATTCCTTATAAGAGCCTGCAAAGCGGTGAAAGGGCAGAGGTTCAATTGTTTAGATTTTGCTTTTAAAAAACAACATGAGCTTTGTCTTGTTAGCATTTAAGACGTGTTGCAAGTCACAAAGGGTATGTTCTAAGTGTTAAAAGCAGTCTGGAGCTCACAAACAGCCTGATTTGGGGCAGACGCAGAGCAATATATCACTGTATCGTCAGCATGAAAGGGACATTTGCATTTAAAACCCTTTGATTAAGGTTGATAAATGGGCCTAGAACCGATCCCTGTGGTACACCCTTGGATTCGTTGAAGGTGAATCCTTCTGCCCGCACACACTGGGATATATCTTCTCACGTTTATGCATCTTTTTCCTTTTTCTTATCAGCCTGTGAGTCAAAACAAGCAGTCAGGAAAAGAGTGGTCTAACTGTGCCTTCACAGTGATGATTTAAAAAGAAATTCAAATCTGTCTCTCTCGCCCTCAGGGATAAAAATAAAAATAGACGCTAGCTAGGCAGAGGAAAGCTATAAAACGACTCTTTACATTCATAAGTCGTTAGAAAAAGACCACCCAACGGTTTCCCTGCTTCAATCAAACCAACAAGCCTGAGGGTTGTATATTGCATATTGTTTCCTCAGGCTCCAATCTGAAGAGATGCCCTTGAAGGGAACCGGGGCAGGGAATTTGTTTTTGATGTGCAAACCTCTGAGGCTGATTATTACGGTGTGCAGCAGCCATCTCTGTCTTTTCCTCCAGATAAAGAGTTCTTTAGATCAGTACGAGTGAGACTCTGGAACCGTATATAAACGGATGGATGTCAAATTAAAGGAGCAACCAGAATGAAAAGCAATATGTAAACGAAACGCTGTGCAATGCTGCTCGAAAATCAAGTAAAACAACTATGAAAACAAGGTGTATCAGCCTTGTTAGAATCTGCCAATAGAACAGTGGAATTGTGCATGGTAAGATTTCATGAAATAGGATGGGATATTTAGATAAATGAGATATTGTAATCAGCTGGGGGAAAAAAATGTTTTACTATATTTGACTAGGGTCAAAGGTTGTACAAAATAAGCCAGAAATATCTGTTTTCTGATGTTCGTTGGTGATTTTCCAATAAAAATATGTTTTCTAAAATCAAGTAAGATGTATTTATTGAAAGAACATTATCCATCTTATACAAATAACACAGCAGCTTAAAAACCCTGTGATATGCTAAAAAAACAAACTTGTTTCCTCTGAGATCCAACTCAAAATAAGATGTTTTCAAGAGTCTGACTCAACAAGAACCTTAAGGTGCATTGTCTAAAAACAAGACCCTATATCTCACTGCATTGTTACTTTTAGGTAATCAGGTGTTATATCAAATGGAAACACCTATTCTGACTTGAAACTAGACGAATATACTTGGCAAGAATTGAAGTTTTTGCAGTGTTGCCTCACAGTCACTGGATCTACCTCTCTTAACATCAGAGAGACGTTGCAGGGAACCACCATGAAAACATGAAACGAGGAAATAAAGTGCAAAGATTTGCAATAATCCCTCCTGTATCATCCTCTTCTTCATCAATATATCACCGCTCTCAGATATATCCAGAGCCTGTCTCTGATTGGCTGAAACACCAAACAGATCATTGCAGCATTACCCATAATCCCCTCTGTTTCAGCCCTGTTTCCAAAGTGCTGATTCTCTGTCTGTTACTTTAGATGAAAATAAGGAGCCCCTCCCCACGCCCCTCTGAGAGACATTTGGTTACAAAGAACTCAATGGTGCTCTAGGAGGAGATTCAGGTGATAAGGAGGAGAGGGGGGGGGGGGTTTGTTTTTAATACCGGCTATCAGGTGTATATTAGTCAATACATAGGCTGCGAAAGTTGTCCTGACTGACTACCACAAATGATATTGCGGTGAAAAACACAACTGAAAAATATGGCGGTAGTAGACAGCTTAGGCCACAAAGATTGAGGTTTCGGTGACATGCGAACATCATCCAGGTAACAGGGTTATCCGTCATAAAAGCTGAATAGGGCTCACCTTTCACTGACAAGCTCCTCCATCACCGGCATCTGGCCTGCAGCGCTGACGTTCATGTGACCATAGATGCAGAGAGTCCCTGCAGACAGGAGAGCAAAGTTAAAACACTGACACAATCACTTTTATTATGAAGGGGGGGAATTTTAATACATAAAACATAGTTGTGGACAGGTTTATAATCGTAACGTGGCTCAGAAAAAACAATACAATTGAGGATAAATCATTTCTGTTTACTGCTGGACTCTTTAAAGCACATGTATCTACTTTAAAGAGTCCTCTCCTGCTGATGTTCAGGTGTATATCAGTGTGTAGTGTCTCTACTTTAAAGAGTCCTCTCCTGCTGATGTTCAGGTGTATATCAGTATGTAGTGTCTCTACTTTAAAGAGTCCTCTCCTGCTGATGTTCAGGTGTATATCAGTATGTAGTGTCTCTACTTTAAAGAGTCCTCTCCTGCTGATGTTCAGGTGGATATCAGTATGTAGTGTCTCTACTTTAAAGAGTCCTCTCCTGCTGATGTTCAGGTGTATATCAGTATGTAGTGTTTCTACTTTAAAGAGTCCTCTACTGCTGATGTTCAGGTGTATATCAGTATGTAGTGTCTCTACTTTAAAGAGTCCTCTCCTCCTGATGTTCAGGTGTATATCGGTATGTAGTGTCTCTACTTTAAAGAGTCCTCTCCTGCTGATGTTCAGGTGTATATCAGTATGTAGTGTCTCTACTTTAAAGAGTCCTCTCCTCCTGATGTTCAGGTGTATATCGGTATGTAGTGTCTCTACTTTAAAGAGTCCTCTCCTCCTGATGTTCAGGTGTATATCGGTATGTAGTGTCTCTACTTTAAAGAGTCCTCTCCTGCTGATGTTCAGGTGTATATCAGCATGTAGTGTCTCTACTTTAAAGAGTCCTCTCCTGTTGATGTTCAGGTGTATATCAGTATGTAGTGTCTCTACTTTAAAGAGTCCTCTCCTGCTGATGTTCAGGTGTATATCAGTATGTAGTGTCTCTACTTTAAAGAGTCCTCTCCTGCTGATGTTCAGGTGTATATCAGTATGTAGTGTCTCTACTTTAAAGAGTCCTCTCCTGCTGATGTTCAGGTGTATATCAGTATGTAGTGTCTCTACTTTAAAGAGTCCTCTCCTGCTGATGTTCAGGTGGATATCAGTATGTAGTGTCTCTACTTTAAAGAGTCCTCTCCTGCTGATGTTCAGGTGTATATCAGTATGTAGTGTCTCTACTTTAAAGAGTCCTCTACTGCTGATGTTCAGGTGTATATCAGTATGTAGTGTCTCTACTTTAAAGAGTCCTCTCCTGCTGATGTTCAGGTGTATATCAGTATGTAGTGTCTCTACTTTAAAGAGTCCTCTCCTGCTGATGTTCAGGTGTATATCAGTATGTAGTGTCTCTACTTTAAAGAGTCCTCTCCTGCTGATATTCAGGTGGATATCAGTATGTAGTGTCTCTACTTTAAAGAGTCCTCTCCTGCTGATGTTCAGGTGTATATCAGTATGTAGTGTTTCTACTTTAAAGAGTCCTCTACTGCTGATGTTCAGGTGTATATCAGTATGTAGTGTCTCTCCTCCTGATGTTCAGGTGTATATCGGTATGTAGTGTCTCTACTTTAAAGAGTCCTCTCCTGCTGATGTTCAGGTGTATATCAGTATGTAGGGTCTCTACTTTAAAGAGTCCTCTCCTCCTGATGTTCAGGTGTATATCGGTATGTAGTGTCTCTACTTTAAAGAGTCCTCTCCTGCTGATGTTCAGGTGTATATCAGCATGTAGTGTCTCTACTTTAAAGAGTCCTCTCCTGTTGATGTTCAGGTGTATATCAGTATGTAGTGTCTCTACTTTAAAGAGTCCTCTCCTGCTGATGTTCAGGTGTATATCAGTATGTCGTGTCTCTACTTTAAAGAGTCCTCTCCTGCTGATGTTCAGGTGTATATCAGTATGTAGTGTCTCTACTTTAAAGAGTCCTCTCCTGCTGATGTTCAGGTGTATATCAGTATGTAGTGTCTCTACTTTAAAGAGTCCTCTCCTGCTGATGTTCAGGTGTATATCAGTATGTAGTGTCTCTACTTTAAAGAGTCCTCTCCTGCTGATGTTCAGGTGTATATCAGTATGTAGTGTTTCTACTTTAAAGAGTCCTCTACTGCTGATGTTCAGGTGTATATCAGTATGTAGTGTCTCTACTTTAAAGAGTCCTCTCCTCCTGATGTTCAGGTGTATATCGGTATGTAGTGTCTCTACTTTAAAGAGTCCTCTCCTGCTGATGTTCAGGTGTATATCAGTATGTAGTGTCTCTACTTTAAAGAGTCCTCTCCTGCTGATGTTCAGGTGTATATCAGTATGTAGTGTCTCTACTTTAAAGAGTCCTCTCCTGCTGCTGTTCAGGTGTATATCAGTATGTAGTGTCTCTACTTTAAAGAGTCCTCTCCTGCTGATGTTCAGGTGTATATCAGTATGTAGTGTCTCTACTTTAAAGAGTCCTCTCCTGCTGATGTTCAGGTGTATATCAGTATGTAGTGTCTCTACTTTAAAGAGTCCTCTCCTGCTGATGTTCAGGTGTATATCAGTATGTAGTGTCTCTACTTTAAAGAGTCCTCTCCTGCTGATGTTCAGGTGTATATCAGTATGTAGTGTCTCTACTTTAAAGAGTCCTCTACTGCTGATGTTCAGGTGTATATCAGTATGTAGTGTCTCTACTTTAAAGAGTCCTCTCCTGCTGATGTTCAGGTGTATATCAGTATGTAGTGTCTCTACTTTAAAGAGTCCTCTCCTGCTGATGTTCAGGTGTATATCAGTATGTAGTGTCTCTACTTTAAAGAGTCCTCTCCTGCTGATGTTCAGGTGTATATCAGTATGTAGTGTCTCTACTTTAAAGAGTCCTCTCCTGCTGATGTTCAGGTGTATATCAGTATGTAGTGTCTCTACTTTAAAGAGTCCTCTCCTGCTGATGTTCAGGTGTATATCAGTATGTAGTGTCTCTACTTTAAAGAGTCCTCTCCTGCTGATGTTCAGGTGTATATCAGTATGTAGTGTCTCTACTTTAAAGAGTCCTCTCCTGCTGATGTTCAGGTGTATATCAACTGCTTGGACCAATCACAACAAAACAGAACAAAGGATTAAAGATAAGGGATTGAGGATTAAAGAAGCTGACCTTCATGAAAATGTTAACATCATGATTTAGCTGGATATCAGAGGTTAAAGGTGAGCTGTAGAGATTAGTGCGAGTACAATGACTTATGAAACTGTCCTTATGGATAATCTTCATGTTCTACTCTATACAGTATGTGCCTGTCAGGAAGATGTATCCTCAAATGCAAATAGAGGACACTGAGAGCATAGTCCAAGTAGTGCTGTAGTTCCTTAATAGCCCAACATTAGCCACCTTTAGCTTAGCGGTGGTGACGTAAAGTCATGTGACCGTGCTGTAGTTCCTTTATAGCCCAACTTTAGCCTCCTTTAGCTTAGTGATGGGGACGTAAAGTCATGTGACCGTGCTGTAGTTCCTTTATAGCCCAACATTAGCCACCTTTAGCTTAGCGGTGGTGACGTGAAGTCATGTGACCGTGCTGTAGTTCCTTTATAGCCCAACATTAGTCACCTTTAGCTTAGTGATGGGGACGTAAAGTCATGTGACCGTGCTGTAGTTCCTTTATAGCCCAACTTTAGCCTCCTTTAGCTTAGTGATGGGGACGTAAAGTCATGTGACCGTGCTGTAGTTCCTTTATAGCCCAACATTAGCCACCTTTAGCTTAGCGGTGGTGACGTGAAGTCATGTGACCGTGCTGTAGTTCCTTTATAGCCCAACATTAGCCACCTTTAGCTTAGCGGTGGTGACGTGAAGTCATGTGACCGTGCTGTAGTTCCTTTATAGCCCAACATTAGCCACCTTTAGCTTAGCGGTGGTGACGTGAAGTCATGTGACCGTGCTGTAGTTCCTTTATAGCCCACCATTAGCCTCCTTTAGCTTAGCGGTGGTGACGTGAAGTCATGTGACCGTGCTGTAGTTCCTTTATAGCCCAACATTAGCCACCTTTAGCTTCGCGGTGGTGACGTGAAGTCATGTGACCGTGCTGTAGTTCCTTTATAGCCCAACATTAGCCACCTTTAGCTTAGCGGTGGTGACGTGAAGTCATGTGACCGTGCTGTAGTTCCTTTATAGCCCAACATTAGTCACCTTTAGCTTAGTGATGGGGACGTAAAGTCATGTGACCGTGCTGTAGTTCCTTTATAGCCCAACTTTAGCCTCCTTTAGCTTAGTGATGGGGACGTAAAGTCATGTGACCGTGCTGTAGTTCCTTTATAGCCCAACATTAGCCACCTTTAGCTTAGCGGTGGTGACGTGAAGTCATGTGACCGTGCTGTAGTTCCTTTATAGCCCAACATTAGCCACCTTTAGCTTAGCGGTGGTGACGTGAAGTCATGTGACCGTGCTGTAGTTCCTTTATAGCCCAACATTAGCCACCTTTAGCTTAGCGGTGGTGACGTGAAGTCATGTGACCGTGCTGTAGTTCCTTTATAGCCCACCATTAGCCTCCTTTAGCTTAGCGGTGGTGACGTGAAGTCATGTGACCGTGCTGTAGTTCCTTTATAGCCCAACATTAGCCACCTTTAGCTTGCTATGCTCCTGTCCACCTTCCCATGAACTAAATTGCAGCTCTTTGTCACTCCAGGAACAAACCTATACAGGAATGTGTGGAGCAAAACAAAAGCATGGCGACGCTCTGATTCAGATTCTCCCACCTTCCTCAAACACATGTAGGCCTACTGGGAAGTTCATGGTACCGGTGTAATCAAGCGTTCACAGATTATTATATCATCATAGGACTTATTTGCCACCAGTCTGAAGTCTCCTTGGCAGTGTGTTGAGGTCGCAGCCTGCTGATTCTGGTCTATAATAAACACAGTCGGGGAGCAGAACGCATGAAAGAGCTAATGGGTGAGGCCGCTGAGAGTCTGTCAGCTCGAATTCACTCACACACAGAGGGGAATGATGACCGAGTGAGGAACTGATGGAGCAAAGTGAAAGAAGGAATCACAGACAGGGAGAATGACATGATAGATCAGGTCTAAACCACCAGACTCAGGGACAGTTTCATCCCACAGGCCATCAGACTGTTAAACACCTGAACTGTTGAAACAACATCCAGAACATCTGTTTGCAACTTACAATTTATGTATCTAATATATCTATTCCATTTACTTGTATAGACTCTTCTTGCACTATTTATATTTTTGCACACGTCAAAACATTCTCTTACAATATGTGATCTGTTTTATTTGTACTATGTCATATATATATATTCATGTTGCTCTGCTGGAGGAGCCTGTGACTTCAATTGTCCATTGACATATGTGTGGTTTAAGATTAAGATCAACTGTTAGTGAAAGCCAGTTTTTCGCTCTGGTGTTTTTTCTTTACACACACACACACACACACACACACACACACACACACACACACACACACACACACACACACACACACACACACACACACACACACACACACACACACACACACACACACACACACACACACACACACACACACACACACACACACACACACACACACACACACACACACACACACACACACACACACACACACACACACACACACACACACACACACACACACACACACCTATAGACATGCACTAATGAACTTGCCCCTCTCCAGCTGTGCAAGTTGGACAACATCTCTATTGTGTACATTAGAATATACATATTAAATATTATCCAATTAATTTAGGTCTTAATATATTCTTTCTATTTATGAATTGTTATTAAATTACATATTCTGATATAGCTTTGGTTTATTGTGATTAATCTGCTGTTATATAAGGAAGGGGTGCGACTGAGCTTCGGTCTTTCACCTCAAATTACACTGATCATTTTTGTTTATTTGTTCATAAAGTACATAAATCAGTCAAAGGAAGGCAAAGGAATCAGCGCCTAGAGAGTTTACTTTGGACGGTTTTAACGTGTGAGTCAAGAAGTGGAGCTCACAGTTTTAAATATCCTACAAAAATGAGCCTTGACAAGTGTATTAGTATGAATAAGATATTGACTCAAGATTCAAGGCTTTTATTTGCATTCGTACATACAGTAGCTACAGTGTAGATATATCAATGAGAATCTGAGGCCAGGCTCCTCCAACAGAGCAACACAACAACACAGATAAAATAGTGCAAGTAAATACAATAAAATAGAATAGAAGTAGTGCCATAAGGGTCTATAAACAAGTGATACATCATTTGTAAGTTGCAAACAGGGGAATGTTATGGATGTTTGCAGTGAAACAGACACTGGTCCTGGTGGAGAGGTTTACTCTGTGTTTGTGTTCAGTCCAGTAGAAAGCCCCAGAGAGTGTTCCTGTCAGCAGACTGAAGCTCATCAAATATTTAATGTCCAGCCACCATCGCTCCTCAGTGTTTTGGAGAGAGTCTGAATGGAGCTGCCGTGTTGTGACACCTTCACCCTGGGACTGCCTTAGGACCATTCGACTGTCTGTCTTTTCAAAAAACACCTGCAAGGAATGTCACAAAATAAGTGCAGAGGTCTTGAGAAAGGGAACCGGAAGACATACATTTCCTTTTGTGTCCTGTTTTCCTTAATGAGTCACCCTACGTTTTTAATGTATAGCTTTTTGTGAACACACCATTTTACCGTAGCCCTGGTGTCTAACCCTAATAATATCAATTTTGCATTTAGACTGCAGATTTTCTTTGGCATTAACCAGTTTTTAAACACTGCCAGAGACCATACTGTGTTCCCTTCAGTGTTCACTTCCTATCTGTCTTCTTCTGCTGTTCCCTTTAATGTGTACTTCCTGTCCGTCTTCTGCTGTTCCCTTTAGTGTTTACTTCCTGTCTGTCTTCTTCTGCTGTCCCCTTTAGTGTTTACTTCCTGTCTTCCTCTGTTGTTCCCTTTAGTGTTTACTTCCTTTCTGTCTTCTTCTGTTGTTCCCTTTAGTGTGTACTTCATGTCCGTCTTCTTCTGTTGTTCCCTTTAGTGTTTACTTCCTGTCCGTCTTCTTCTGCTGTTCCCTTTAGTGTTTACTTCCTGTCTGTCTTCTTCTGCTGTTCCATTTAGTGTTTACTTCCTGTCTGTCTTCTTCTGCTGTTCCCTTTAGTGTTTACTTCCTGTCTGTCTTCTTCTGCTGATTTCTCGGACGTCCAGCTCGCTGTCTTTTTACCTCTCCTTCTCTTGTTCATTTTTAATTTTCTCTACCGGGGAACGTTTAGCCATCCAAAGTCTTGTGCTCTCAAATATTTGGGTCAACCATTTTCCTCATATTCTTGGTCTCTAACCCTCAATATGTCAGAAAAACTTCAAGAAACGTTTTATTGAATTTTTTAAGGACTGTTCATTCACTTTCATCACTTGCAGTATTCGATGCATTTCCAGAAATTACGCTCTAGCAATTTTGCATATGACAATAACATCTTTGGTCTTTTTGTAAACCCATATTTGCTGTCAGTTTGACCCATTCCATCGATAGCTTTTCTGTAATTAACTGTCAAATGTGGCACCCTAGCATTATCATAAACGCTTGTTGTAACCTAATCTTTCTAAGGGAAGCAGCACTTATATAATCCATCATCTTGAAAGCCACGTCACATTCATCTGAACATGTGCAAGAGACTTTCTAAGGGAAGGTAAGTACAAAATAAGTCAAAAGAAAGTGTCATGGGACTGAAAGTAAAGCCAGATTCAGGCGAACACGACTTCTAACGTTGTCAGGTCGCTGTAGTGTTTCACACCTCGCTCATTTGTCATCCAGAAGTCGCTTTCATTTTCACACAACATGGCCGACACAGGGTCACACACGACACTTAGACCTTTCCCAGGGAGGAATCATCTCTGAGGGTATCTGGTCTGCAAACTCATATTTTATTGCAAAAACTCATGTGAGAGGTCCCACAGGAAATGATGTGATAACATGCACTAAGACGACTGGCACACATGTTCACATAAAAGCCTGTATCATAAGTTATAGCCTCTCGAAGAAACAACAACTTTGGAAGGTTTTGCAAATGGTTCACACAGACCACAGTTTTGCCCCTAAACACATACAGTCCCCTATAAAACGATTGGAACAGCGAGGCCAATTGCTTTACTTTTGCTGTACACTGAAAACAATTCACAAAAGATGAATATGAGACAAAAAGGTCAGTATTTCAGCTTTTAATTCTAGGTATCTAGATCTGTTAAACAACTGAGAAGATGGAACCTTTTGTTTAAACACACATTGTTGAAAAGCTGAAATACTGACCTTTTGTCTCTTATTCATCTTTTGATGACATTGTTTTCAGTGTACAGCCAAAATAAAGCAATGGGCCTCGCTGTTCCAATAGTTTTGGAGGGGACTGTATATTGCGCTCTCACAGGTCCAGATTAGATTTAGATTAGATATCTGGGATGCATTGTATACTTATACTTGCAGTTCCAAGTCAAGTTCATACAGTAGCTGGGGCTCGATTGTAAAATGTGTTTTCCACTGACAAGTCCAGGGTTAGGGTTAGGGGCTTTCTTCACATCATTTAAACTGGAGTGTAAGGGTTAGGGTTAGGGGCTTTCTTAACATCATTTAAACTGGAGTGTAAGTATCTTTATTGATTAAAGTGTGTCTATAAAATGTAAGTGCATGTATAGTACTTTACTGTATCCACACTTATACTACAAGTATCTTTAAGTATTTAAGTAAGGGTGATGTACAGTTCCTCAAAGCACTTGACAAGTCTTACAAGCACATACAGAACATCCACAGATGCCACACAGCTAATTAGCAATATGTAAAGACTTCACAACGTTCATTTAAACTTTTTCAATGTTTGTTGGTGAACAATAAATGTTAATCCCAAAGCATAGCACGTTTGTGAAGACTTGTGTACTAAGAAAAAGTATTCCTGTATACAGCACCTCAATGCCCATTATGCTTCTTGGCTACCAAAATCTAAATGAGATTGAGAATCAGATATTTATGTCAGTATTCTTTTCTAAAACGGATATGTAGCACTTAGACAGGAAAACACACAAGGAAAACCACTTGTTTAACCTGTGTTGAGGCCAGACCAGACAAATTGGTTATTGCCGGTTAATTCAATCCACCTTTTGCCTGCAGTGAGGTCAACCAGTGTCATTGTTTTAAACAACCATTTTATTTATCGACTTCAAAACAGTTTAGCTCCTTAACTCTATTAAGGAAGGAGAACATCTTCACCAAACTGCTGCTGCAGAAAGAGCAGCTGAAGTACTTTAGAAAGATACAAGTAGAGAAGATAAAAGCAGCGCAACACTTGCGTACCATGCTGCGAATGGATCTGGCCCTTCCTACATCCAGGACATGGTTAAACCCATGGCCGTATCTACCATTGAGGTCACCGAGGTCCGGACCTCTGTAATATTTTCCGAGCTGTGAAACAAAACTTGTGAAATAATTGCACTAAATGGGGTTCTTTGTAGTACTTCCATTGACTGACCATGGGGGCGCTGCATAACTACGTAGTCTTGATTAAAGCAAACAGAAGAAGACGACATGTATCAACAGACCACCGCAGCCCGGACTTGTACCGGAGCAGCGAAGGAGTGATGAGGTATCTAGAGATCTGAGTCCAGTGGGCTGCTTGTGTTTCTGTTCATCAGGACATCATATGACCAGCAGATCCTGTGTGAACGCTCTACGTTAGTCAGTGGACGTCCGACTACATGCACACTAACTTATATTGCAGCTATAGGCTATACTTTGGTTTAGATTGCCTGAATAAACTAGCTAGAGAGCTTACGTTAATTACGTTCATCCAATGTCAGAAGGATTACCTTTTAACAAACGTTGTAATGCTTTTCTTTCATTTCAATTTGAGTAAAACATTGAAGATATAACATTGTATTGTTTTCTTTTTACACTGACTCAGATATAATGAAAATACTACGTCAGTCGAAGCTCAGCTTTGGTACGGAAGAGAGAGAGAGAGAGAGAGAGAGAGAGAGAGAGAGAGAGAGAGAGAGAGAGAGAGAGAGAGAGAGAGAGAGAGAGAGCGAGAGACAGGACAGGCAGAGAGAAAGAGAGAGAGAAAGAGAGAGAGAGAAAGAGAGAGAGAGAAAGTGATGGAAGTCAGAGAGGAACTGCAGGTACAGTATGTAGGCTTAATTACCCCATATATCTATATATCTATATATAGATATATATACATCTATAACAATAGTCTTAATTTACAATAGGCATAATTGTAAAACAACATACATCTATTGCAGTTATGATGTCATAATAACATACAATTGTATAAAACACAATTTGCTTACATCTTTGTTCTCTTTTGAGAATCAAACAAAACAGATTTAAATAAAAAAAGAATGCAAACAAACAAATGAAATGAACTAAATGGCTGAATTGCTTTTGATTCACTGGCAGGAGCGACAAGTGAGGAGGAGCAACAAGTGAACAACGAGGGAGAGGTTGAACAAAGAGAAAGAGTAGAGGAGAGAGAGAGTAAAGAACAGGAAGAAGACAGAGAGACTAAAGAAGATGGAAGAGAGGCTGCAGGTTATGGAAAGGAGAGAGACGTGGAAAATGAATGTTGACAATGTTTTGATCATTTTAGCCTCTTCTGCGTCCAGATCATTAATAGTAACAATCAACTGATTCTTATGCATTACACTTTCAAAAATAATTGATGCTGACATTGTCAGCCCACTGACATGGTTTGAAATCAATATATTATCCAATGTGTGACCCCCCCCCCCACAGGACTTCAAAAGCACCTAACTAGATCATGAAAATCCCAAAATCTCGGGGGGTATCCCCCGAACCCCTCTAACATGTTTGGAGCTCGGTATTTAGGAAATCCTGGATACGGCCCTGGTTAAACCGTACACCCCAGCACGTGCACTCCGCTCTGCATCAACCAAACGGCTCGCTGCACCCTCGCTGCGAAGGGGACCCAAGTTCCCATCAGCAAAAACACGTGGGTTTGCTATCCTGGCTCCAAGATGGTGGAATGAGCTCCCCATTGACATCAGGACAGCAGATAGCTTACACACCTTCCAGACTGAAAACTCATCTCTTTCGACTCCACTTCGAGCAATAGAACTATTAACAAAGCACTTATATACTAATAAAGGACTGGCTTACCTAAAGCCAGTTGAGTAGCACTTGAAATGTTTGACTCTATGAAACCTGATGTACTTATATGATTCTGTTTTCTTCAAGGTTGTGTCTTCCTGGTCGATTGTACTTATTGTAAGTCGCTTTGGATAAAAGCGTCAGCTAAATGTAATGTAATGAAATACAGTAGAGACTAATTTATGAGAGATTTACACATGATTGGAAGCTATAAGTCAAATGAACACTCAAAATGTACAATATTGTTATCTCTTGAGTCAAAGTTCAAACCTCTGTCCTACTCTTATTGCCAGCAAGGGCTGTTTAAAATGTAGATTTGGTAAATATAAGAGTGTGTTAAATGTACAATATTACGACATCAGAGGAAGTGAGGAGAATAGATTTACACATCAAACTATTTAAAATGACTAGATATGCACACGTTATTAATAATAAGAGAACAAAATGATTGAAAAACAAAAGTACACCATGGTAAAAAAAGTAGCAGTATATTTGTTTTAAAAAAGTGACTGTATGGAATTAAAGAGGTAGCTTTTCTGTATGCCAATTGTAGATGAACTGAGAGAAAATAACGACTATCGTTAAAAAACTAAAATAAACAAAAAACGTTAACTTTAAGACAAAACCATAAGTGGTAAAATGCAAAGTTGTTTTTGGGTTTTAGGACTCTCCATTATCAGGTGGTCATCCAATGGTTTGGGGACCAAGGTTTTAAACCTCATGTTTAGCACTTTGGCTGTCGGTTTCTCTCGTGTCAAATGTTGAATAAGTAACGTTTTCTGTTCCTATCCATTGGTGCTCATCAAACATCCGACTGACCATCGTTATCTACTCATCCATACCCTTCCTCTTTCCATTAGTGCAGGGGTATCAAACTCAAATACACAGTGGGCCAAAATTAAAAAATGGGTACTAGTCGAGGGCCGGACTGGTTCAATGTTCAAAACTTATTGAAATGAACTTATTGCACATATTAAACCTGGAACTAACAAAGCTTAAGTGATTGCCCATAAAAACAACATTAAATAATCAGTTGCATTCATTTCTTATGGCTCTATCTGCAGCTTAGAGTCATTTCTTATGATTACATTTTCCCACAGGCCAACAACAGCTTCAACAAAACAATTCCCCTCAAAGAGAAAACCAAACATGCCCTGTTGTCGTGAGAGAGAAAGTGCAGAAGGAAGCATCCATTAAACTCAGTGTGCTGCTCTGTGATGCTAGTTCAGATACTTGGCATCTCATCTTGGGAGCAAGGTCATCAATGTTTGGGCTCAGGCTCTGAGCTGAGGAGACCCTCAGGATGGAGTGAAGGTGTGCGTGCAATATACCAGAGGGCCAGATCTAAGAGGAATTACAAATTATCCTGCGGGCCAAAATTAAATCCACCACGGGCCTGATGTGGCCCCCGGGCCTTGAGTTTGACACATGTGGTTTAGTGTCATTCAGGTTTCAGTCTGTCTGCTCATTAGCTCCAACGCAGCGACCCGGTGACCGCCTCGTCTCACATTTCCTCAAACCAGCAGGGAGTCCTGTCCTGCAGCCGTAATGCTTCAGAGTCGAGAGGCACGACTGACAACATGCCAACACTCTGGTCGACTCGTGCACAACGGGTGTCAAAATGCGCTAATGAGACGAGTCGAGTAACATTTAGGAAATTGAAAGGCCACGTTCCATTTTTTTTAACAATTTGGAAAAATTAAAGTTTGATATTGCAGATACTGAAAGAAGCACACACACACACACACACACACACACACACACACACACACACACACACACACACACACACACACACACACACACACACACACACACACACACACACACACACACACACACACACACACACACACACACACACACACACACACACACACACACACACACACACACACACACACACACACACACTACAGCACGGTCATATGACTTCATGTCACCACCGCTAAGCTAAAGGCGGCTAATGTTGGGCTAGAAAGGAACTACAGCACGGTCACATGACTTCATGTCACCACCGCTAAGCTAAAGGCGGCTAATGTTGGGCTAGAAAGGAACTACAGCACGGTCACATGACTTCACGTCACCACCGCTAAGCTAAAGGTGGCTAATGTTGGGCTATAAAGGAACTACAGCACGGTCACATGACTTCACTTCACCACCGCTAAGCTAAAGGTGGCTAATGTTGGGCTAGAAAGGAACTACAGCACGGTCACATGACTTCACGTCATCACCGCTAAGCTAAAGAAGGCTAATGTTGGGCTATAAAGGAACTACAGCACGGTCACATGACTTCACGTCACCACCGCTAAGCTCAAGGAGGCTAATGTTGGGCTATAAAGGAACTACAGCACGGTCACATGACTTCACGTCACCACCGCTAAGCTAAAGGTGGCTAATGTTGGGCTTCAAAGGAACTACAGCACGGTCACATGACTTCACGTCACCACCGCTAAGCTAAAGGTGGCTAATGTTGGGCTTCAAAGGAACTACAGCACGGTCACATGACTTCACGTCACCACCGCTAAGCTAAAGGTGGCTAATGTTGGGCTTCAAAGGAACTACAGCACGGTCACATGACTTCACGTCACCACCGCTAAGCTAAAGGTGGCTAATGTTGGGCTTCAAAGGAACTACAGATTATCTTTATCAGTGGATAGATTGGCTCGGTGAAAGGAAACACACCATGATTTAACAATATGGCGTCAAATGTTAATATCTGGTTCAATTTGGGAGCTTAGTTTGACTCAAAATCCTAAAACAACTATGGGGAGTAATGGATTTCATGTAACAAGATTATCAGAGACGGAAAGTAATCAGGTTACAAACATTTTATATTCAGACTTTTTTCTTCGATGTATGACTTTTTTTTATTTTGACTTTTTTCTGAGAATTTCTTATTTTTATTTTAGAATTTCATTTTTCTTTTTTATGAGATTTTTTCCAAAGATTTGACTTTTTTCCCAGAATTAGTTTTTTTTCCCAAAAAATGATATTTTTCCAGAATTTGACTTTTTTTCCAGAATTTGAATTTTTCTAAATGTAATCTCAGAGCAATAGTTGAGAAGGACCTAAATGCTGAAATAATACCAACATTTTGCCCATCAGCATTCAGGATTAGGGGATAAATGTGTGGTTCTAGTCTCTATCAGACTGTTTGTGAGTCTTTATTGCACTCCGTCGACTCGAGAGGTTTCAGTTCGTCTTTGCCAGATTCTCTCCTCACACCAGCTGCCGTTCTACCTCCAATCCTCCCTTCTGTTTTAATTAACTCCAATGATCTGTCTGCTCCTGTGTTCTCATGGCATCTCAAATTCTCAAATACATCAACATATGCTTCTTCCACTTCTTCATGTCTCTTCTACATCAACATGTGTCCCCTCTTCTTCATGTCTCTTCTACATCAACATGTGTCCCCTCTTCTTCATGTCTCTTCTACATCAACATGTGTCCCCTCTTCTTCATGTCTCTTCTACATCAACATGTGTCCCCTCTTCTTCATGTCTCTTCTACATCAACATGTGTCCCCTCTTCTTCATGTCTCTTCTACATCAACATGTGTCCCCTCTTCTTCATGTCATGAAAGTTTCAGGAACAAAGATTCTCTCTCTCTTTGATCCATTTCTATAAAAACCTGTCTGAAAATGAGCTGATCAGATTTTGGCCACTTGATGATGTCATAACGATGTCTCTCAGAGGGGCGTGGGGAGGGGCTCCTTATTTTCATCTAGTAACAGACAGAGAATCAGCACTTTGGAAACAGGGCTGAAACAGAGGGGATTATGGGTAATGCTGCAATGATCTGTTTGGTGTTTCAGCCAATCAGAGACAGGCTCTGGATATATCTGAGACCTGGGATATATTGATGAAGAACAGTATAATAGGGGACCTTTAATATAAAGTAAAAACATTCCATTTGGACTAGAATCGCAGCTTCTATGACCCAACAGCCTCAGAGCACGCACACTGATGACTGTTTGGTTTCATTTGTCAGTGGTAATCACACGTGGCTGCCTGGTGGTGAGGGGGAACATCCAGCTGCCAACTGAGTGGATCTCCAGGCAGTCAATGCTGTCACTGAGTGGATCCTTCACTCACAATATCACTCATGTCTGGTGAAGGAGAACTGGTGTCATTCTGGCAAAGAGGACAGCGTTGTCTTGCATCCAAAAGACGAGGAAACACACTTCAGTACGTCATGATTGGTTCCTCAATTTCATTTAAATGCTAATTTGGTTTTGATGGCAGTCTTGGGGCTCTTCACTCTCAATGTTGAGATGCAGTCTTGTTTTAGTTCATGTATTTCATTAAGGATTAGTAAGATCCTGTTTATTCTCATTAAGTAACACATGGAGGGCAAATCTAAAACAGACAGAATACTAAGAACAACTAGAGAATGCAATTCCTGAAGAAATTGCTAGTGGGAATACTTTATGCTGAAAATGTGACGCTAAACTGCTATGCTGAAATGTAATGTGCAAGAAGAAAGTGAAGAATTTAGATTGAAATGATACATGAACACTGGGGGCTTGAATGTGTGATGAGAGAAGAAAAGAAAGTAAAAAGGCTTGGAAAAGCAGCAGAATATTTGAACTGCAAACTTCTGAACTAACTTGATGGCGAATGATCTGTCGCCAAGGCAACGGCATTTGATGACATCCCATAATACACTTAGATGTGTTGATGGCTGCATCGTTACCAAACCTGTGAAGTCTTGGGCTGTTTGGAGTATTTTCACTGAAGTTATGAGAAAACCGTGTTTCAAGGGGAGCATTTTGTTGCCATGGTAACGGCATTTGAAGAAATCTCAAAACTCTCCCGTAGATTACTTCAAGGCTGGACTGTTAGCACACGTGAAGTTTGAGCACTTTTTGAAAATTTTCATAGGAGTTATAGCGACATCATGTTTTATGGCGAGGGATGCGTTTCCATGGAAACGGCATATGGTGAGATCTCAGATTTGGCGTAGAGCTCTTGAGGCATGGACCGGTGATATTCAAGTGAAGATTGGGGGACGATTGGACCGTGTCCATTGGACTTACAGCCTCATCGTGTTTCATGGCGAGTGGTCTGTCGCCATGGCAACGGCATTTGATGACACCCCATACTACGCTTAGATGCATTGAAGGCTGCATCGTTACCAAACCTGTGAAGTTCTGGGCTGTTTGGAGTATTTTCACTGAAGCTATGAGAAAACCGTGTTTCAAGGCGAGCATTGTGTTGCCATGGCAACGGCATTTGAAGAACTCTCCAAACTGTCCCGTAGATGTCTTCACAGCTGGACTGTTAGCACGCTGCTACCTCAAGTCTGATGCTCTGAGCATGTTGGAGTGATGACATCATCGTGTTCCATGACACAGGTGTTTATAGTTGAGCTAACGAGCTCTGTAGAGATCACAGGTTTCCATTGTTCTGAATGAGAGATGAACCTCTTACATGTGAACGTTTTGTGGAAGAACCGTAACAGATATCTGTGAAATTTCAAAACGTGAAGCATGTCAAGGAAGTTGAGTATCTGAAGTGTGCTTTTTGTGTACTTTCGGGTTAATAATGTGGCCTTTTTGGCAGTTTAACTAAAGGTGTGCGGCTGCTGCTGTGAGGAAATATCTGCCTGAAATTACAATGAGCTTCAATGGAGGAATGATGAACGTTTTTGTCACTTCATACCCTCAAGAGGCATTTTGTTTATTTATTTTTTGCTTAATTATTTGACATTTTTCAAGCTACGAGATGTTTTCCTACGTTTATCATGATAAATTATGTCCCAGGAATGTAGGGTTTGGGAATTATGGCAGTTTTAAAAAAATATATGAAGGCACATTTCAAGATTTCTTACCCTCTAGCTGTGACATCACGCACTCTAGTTAATGTTAAAATGTGAAGAAAACCTCTAAAACAAGGTCTGAACAAATGTGAATATCTCTAAAAGTAAGAATCAGATTTAAAAGTTGTTGTACACGAATAATGTCAGAAAGATTTGTAACATTTTAAAGTTGGAATGAGGTTTCTGAGTGAAAGTATGAATGAACAGTTAGCAGTTGAAGTCGCATGAAGATTTGTTGAAGTCTGAAGATTTCCTCCATTGACTTCAATGTTAAAAATGTGATGTATTATGGGATGTATCTCTGGAATTATGAAAGTTATGAATGAGAAAAGTAATAGCCATCGATTCCCGACCGAACTGAACGTTGTAATGTTTGAACGGAGTTTCTGCGATGTTCAATGCGGGAGGAGAAGAGGAATATACCGGCGGAATAATAATAAAAACAATTTTAATAAAAAATGTGCGTAGAATAACAGATAGTTGGAATGCTGTTAGCAGCTAAATAAGGGACAATATGGCAAGGCAGTCATTAAAGAAAAAAGACCACCTCTAGTGTTTACTTCCTGTCTGTCTTCTTCTGCTGTTCCCTTTAGTGTTTATTTCCTGTCCGTCTTCTTCTGTTGTTCCCTTTAGTGTTTACTTCCTGGCTGTCTTCTACGGCTGTTCCCTTTAGTGTTTATTTCCTGTCCGTCTTCTTCTGGTGTTCCCTTTAATGTTTACTTCCTATCTGTCTTCTTCTGGTGTTCCCTTTAGTGTTTACTTCCTATCTGTCTTCTTCTGGTGTTCCCTTTAGTGTTTACTTCCTATCTGTCTTCTTCTGCTGTTCCCTTTAGTGTTTACTTCCTGTCTGTCTTCTTCTGCTGTTCCCTTTAGTGTTAACTTCCTGTATGTCTTCTTCGGCTGTTCCCTTTAGCGTTTACTTCCTGTATGTCTTCTTCTTCTGCTGTTCCCTTTAGTGTTTACTTCCTGTCTGTCTTTTTCTGCTGTTCCCTTTAGTGTTGACTTCCTGTCTGTCTTCTTCGGCTGTTCCCTTCAGTGTTTAAATTGAACTATTCATATCTTAGACTGCACTGTAACTTTTATCCATGTATTTTTTCTTTTAATGTTTATTTTATTCGCTTTTCTTTTTAATGACTGATTTTAAAAGCCATTTTCTTAATGTCTTTCATTTTTTGTAAAGCACTTTGAATTGCCTTGTGTTGAAAAGTGCTATATAAATAAACTTGCCTTGCCTTGCCTTTACTTCTTGTCTGTCTTCTTCTGCTGTTCCCTGTAGTGTTGACTTCCTGTCTGTCTTCTTCGGCTGTTCCCTTCAGTGTTTACTTCATGCCTGTCTTCTTCTGCTGTTCCCTTTAGTGTTTACTTCCTGTCTGTCTTCTTCTGTTGTTCAATTTAGTGTTTACTTCCTCTCTGTCTTCTTCTGTTGTTCCCTTTAGTGTTTACTTCCTGTCTGTCTTCTTCCCTCTCCACGAATATGGCTCATTAAGACATCGATCCAGGACTCAAAGATGATGCAGTGAATCTTTCACGTGATTTATAATGTTGGAGAAAAAAGGTACAAAGCGAGCAAAGAAAAGCAAGGAGGATAATAAGATAAGAAAGTGATATCAAAGAAATAAGAGAGACGAGAGGCTGAACAGAAGAAGCTCTTTGCTCCTTATGGGGAGTGACTTGAGTTTTCGCATCATTTCGTTGATTCCTGATATGAAATGACACCAGATGGTATCTCATGAGCACTTGCTTTGCTAAATGTCAGTACGTCCTCAGGTTAAGGCCTTTCGCTGAAATCAAACCCTTTAATAATAATAATACAAAAGATCTCGTAAAGAAGAGTAAAAGTAAACTTCTAAATCTCTTATTACATGACATATCACTTGTTAGACGCTTTTATCCAACGCGACTTACATACATTCAATACTGTGGGCAATCCCCACAGGAGCACTTTGGGCTAAGTGTCTCAACGACATGCTGGCTGCAGTGGGGCTCTAACTTACTATCCCCTGATTCGAAGTTCAGCACACTCTCCACTCAACCACAGTCTCCTTATTCTATACTATCCTGAAACTCCTTTTCCTTTCCGTCACTTAAAGAAACATTTAACTCACCAGATTCATAGCTGATCTGCAGATGTGGCGCCGCTGCTCCATACAGCTTAACAACATTTATATTTATAAGTCAAGAAGCACGCGGTAAATCCAAGCGTCTGTCTGAGTGTCCTTTGCACCGTGACACTGCATGTGCTGTACAGACACAATACACACAGCGGGGCAAAGACACACCAGGAAGTAGCTCTGCAGGATTAGAGGGATGGTTTTGGATCAGGCCGTTTGGGTGATTTCCTACTTTTTTATATTTTGAATAATCCCTTTTCCCCAGAGTCTTTAACATCCTATGTCTTCATCGAAAAGCAGGAGGTATTGGATTATAAGCATGATCTCGGTGTGCTTTGATCTTTCCAAGTTTAGATCCATTCTGTTTAGGAAGACAAAAGCACTCCCAGTGAATTAAACTTGCATGCATTTAAATAAAGAAATAAAGCTTTGGTCCAAAAATAATCAACACAGAAAGAGAGGTCATTTTTGTCGAAGCCTGTCTGGGTTTATCTGGTGGCTTTGTAGAATATTTCTTTACGTTCACAAGCAAAAAGCACTCTGATTATCTTTATTAGATTTAAATGTTGGATGTTGAATGTTTAATGCATTGAATTCATTTTAGAAAGATATCAGGCTTGAAATAGACGTGATAACTTTGGTACACTGTGAACAGAAAGCAGGTGATTTGTTCAGATATTGGCTTGAACTGAATGTCATAACAGTCAATAACCAAAGCAATCGTCTATCTATCTATCTATCTGTCTGTCTGTCTGTCTGTCTGTCTGTATATCTTAACGTATTTATGTCTGTCTGTCTGTCTGTCTGTCTGTCCGTCTGTCTGTACTGTCTGAACGTCTGTCCGTCTGTCTGTCTGTCTCGTCTGTCTATCTATCTATCTATCCGTCTGTCTGTCTGTCTGCCTGTCTATCTGTCTGTTTGTCTGTCTGTCCGTCTGTTCGTCTGTCTGTACTGTCTGAACGTCTGTCTGTCTCGTCTGTCTATCTATCTATCTATCCGTCTGTCTGTCTGTCTGCCTGCCTGTCTGCCTGTCTGCCTGTCTGTCTGTTTGTCTGTCTGTCCGTCTGTTCATCTGTCTGTACTGTCTTAACGTCTGTCTGTCTGTCTTTCTTTCTGTCTATCTGTCTGTCTATATATCTTAACGTCTGTCCGTCTGGCCGTCTGTTCGTCTGTCCGTCTGTCTGTTCGTCTGTTCGTGTGTCCGTCTGTTCATCTGTCCGTCTGTCTGTCTGTCTGTCTGTCTGTCTGTCTGTCTGTCTGTATATTTTAACGTATTTATGTCTGTCTGTCTGTCTGTCCGTCTGTTCGTCTGTCTGTACTGTCTTAACGTCTGTCTGTCTGTCTTTCTTTCTTTCTGTCTATCTGTCTGTCTATATATCTTAACGTCTCTCCGTCTGTCCGTCTGTTCGTCTGTCCGTCTGTCTGTCTGTCTGTCTGTTCGTCTGTTCGTGTGTCCGTCTGTCCGTCTGTCCGTCTGTCTGTCTGTCTGTCTGTCTGTCTGTCTTTCTTAGTGCACAGGAACAGGTGAGATTTCAACAGCATGAGCCATAAAAAAACTGCAGGACTGTCCAAAGAGCACCAAGTGACCAACAACTATGTAACCACTGTCACTGAGAAGACAGAGTCATTCATTCATTGCAAAATTGATGCCACTTCTCACATTCACGCAAATATACTGCACTTCCAAAAAAAACGTAAACAATTTGCGGAGCAGCCACTTCTGAGAAAATCTGTACTTTGTTTGAGAAACGAATGGGAAAATAAATGGAGGACAAATTGTAAAAACCACTGTTGATAATTAACCTATTCTTGATTACAAGTCTCCCTAAAAGTATTGCAAAAGTACGCACAGAGGAAAACAAATAATCTGCACGCTTCGTACTACCTAAAGCAAAGAAGTAACATTTCCCTAAACTATGTTTTATGATGCTTTCCAGGAGCTCATGTCTTGAGAAAAATGGAAATCGTGTGACCGTGCTGTAGTTCCTTTATAGCACAACATTAGCCACCTTTAGCTTAGTGGTAGTGACGTGAAGTCATGTGACCGTGCTTTAGTTCCTTTATAGCCCAACATTAGCCACCTTTAGCTTAGCGGTGGTGACGTGAAGTCATGTGACCGTGCTGTAGTTCCTTTATAGCCCAACATTAGCCTCCTTTAGCTTAGCGGTGGTGACGTGAAGTCATGTGTCCGTGCTGTAGTTTCTTTATTGCCCAACATTAGCCTCCTTTAGCTTAGCTGTGGTGACATGAAGTCATGTGACCGTGCTGTAGTTCCTTAGCCCAACATTAGCCTCCTTTAGTTTAGCGGTGGTGACGTGAAGTCATGTGACCGTGCTGTAGTTCCTTAGCCCAACATTAGCCACCTTTAGCTTAGCGGTGGTGACGTGAAGTCATGTGACCGTGCTGTAGTTCCTTTATAGCCCAACATTAGCCTCCTTTAGCTTAGCGGTGGTGACGTGAAGTCATGTGACCGTGCTGTAGTTCCTTTATAGCCCAACATTAGCCTCCTTTAGCTTAGCGGTGGTGACGTGAAGTCATGTGATCGTGCTGTAGTTCCTTTATAACCCAACATTAGCCTCCTTTAGCTTAGCGGTGGTGACGTGAAGTCATGTGACCGTGCTGTAGTTCCTTTATAGCCCAACATTAGCCTCCTTTAGCATAGCGGTGGTGACGTGAAGTCATGTGACCGTGCTGTAGTTCCTTTATAGCCCAACATTAGCCTCCTTTAGCTTAGCGGTGGTGACGTGAAGTCATGTGACCGTGCTGTAGTTCCTTTATAGCCCAACATTAGCCTCCTTTAGCTTAGCGGTGGTGACGTGAAGTTATGTGACCGTGCTGTAGTTCCTTTATAGCCCAACATTAGCCGCCTATGTAAATTACATTCTTAAGCAATACCTCCACCATCCTCTAACATAGATACTTAACTTTCTCTCACCACAATGCAGCCTCTCGTTGTGAATTATTGAACACATGCCATATTTTCTATAACCTTACACCCCGGACATTTGAATGAGTCATGGCTGACAGCCTGCTTCCTCTCGTTCATGAGGTCGTCTGGAACAAAGTCCACGCTGCTTAACCTTTATAATACTGGAGATCACACTCTGGTGCTATTGGCTAACACTTCAAGGTGAATGAAGGAACAATGATTATTCTTTGCCTCCCCCCGGGTGTTTTTATTATCCTTCAATGAGGAAGAAATAAACGACAGTTAAGCCTTCAGTCTGACGGCCATAAATCAGAAACTTCCCACTAACCGCTGTGTTGGTGTGTTATTGGTATTCAGGAAATCAGCCTCCACGAGTGCATCATCACCCTGACTGCCAAGTGGCGAACAGTCTCTTTCCCTCCTGAGCAAGTGAAATATAAAGCAATAAGAGCCAAAGATCCATCAAAGCTTCACGACTAAAATATAACGCAGGTCATGGTCGTCTAGAAAAACTCATACGACCTCTGTTACTGCCAGTAAGAAAGTGTAGGCGACTACGACACATTTAAGGATAAGAAAGGTTAAAATATCAACACGAATACCCAATAAAATAATATTAACATTGTCAATTCAGTCGTTATAAATGAATGAACACGGTCAGTTTACAGTAGAGGAACATTCATGAAACGCCTCCATTGGACTCCTTTGTTTACTCCTGGAACATAATGACATCTCTATGCAACACTCATGCTCCTATTGGCCAGCGCTCCAACACATTGTAGGTGATAGGCTAAGGAGCGGGATCTCTCTAAGAGGTTGACCAATCACAACAGAGCCGGCAGCTAACCAATCATAGCAGACTGGGCTCTGGTTTCAGACAGAGGGTGAAAAGAGGTGCTGCAGCACAGGCAGTATGAGAACAATAAAGAGCTTTTTGAACATTAAAGCACGGAGACATGTAGAGACACTACATACTGATATACACCTGAACATCAGCAGGAGAGGACTCTTTAAAGTAGAGACACTAAATACTGATATACACCTGAACATCAGCAGGAGAGGACTCTTTAAAGTAGAGACACTACATACTGATATACACCTGAACATCAGCAGGAGAGGACTCTTTAAAGTAGAGACACTAAATACTGATATACACCTGAACATCAGCAGGAGAGGACTCTTTAAAGTAGAGACACTACATACTGATATACACCTGAACATCAGCAGGAGAGGACTCTTTAAAGTAGAGACACTACATACTGATATACACCTGAACATCAGCAGGAGAGGACTCTTTAAAGTAGAGACACTACATACTGATATACACCTGAACATCAGCAGGAGAGGACTCTTTAAAGTAGAGACACTACATACTGATATACACCTGAACACCAGCAGGAGAGGACTCTTTAAAGTAGAGACACTACATACTGATATACACCTGAACATCAGCAGGAGAGGACTCTTTAAAGTAGAGACACTACATACTGATATACACCTGAACATCAGCAGGAGAGGACTCTTTAAAGTAGAGACACTACATACTGATATACACCTGAACATCAGTAGGAGAGGACTCTTTAAAGTAGAGACACTACATACTGATATACACCTGAACATCAGCAGGAGAGGACTCTTTAAAGTAGAGACACTAAATACTGATATACACCTGAACATCAGCAGGAGAGGACTCTTTAAAGTAGAGACACTACATACTGATATACACCTGAACATCAGCAGGAGAGGACTCTTTAAAGTAGAGACAATAAATACTGATATACACCTGAACATCAGCAGGAGAGGACTCTTTAAAGTAGAGACACTACATACTGATATACACCTGAACATCAGCAGGAGAGGACTCTTTAAAGTAGAGACACTACATACTGATATACACCTGAACATCAGCAGGAGAGGACTCTTTAAAGTAGAGATGTCATAGTAGGAGCATAATATATCCTGTTTAAATGGAATAAACGTATATATATATATATATGAAACAAAAAATCAAGCGATGTTAACTCGTCAATCTGACGTTGTTCAGACACAAAGTAAGTTTTAGAGCTGACGTCAATAAAGCACTAATTTATGAAGACAGGCTTCATAACTCTGACGCATAAACATTTGAAAATGACACGAGTGAAAAGTCTTGAAATGTTGACTTTACAAAATAGATACTGACCGCAGTTCACTAAAGTTGGCACAGAAAAAGCAAGTAAAATGTCCCTTTGAGTTTGCCACAACTATCTTAATTGCTACTGTGTTTTTTAAATGAGCTCCTCTTGTTAAATAAAGATTATTTCATTAACTTGTCGACAACCCACATGCATTGTGTTTAAATGGCTTGTTTTATCAAACCCAAGTGTATTAGATTTACAGTGAAAGTCAATATCAACAAAGCACATTTTAAAGCAGCCAATGTGTGTTGTTTTCTGGATGAACTATGCATTGGTTAAAACCCTCTCCCTGCAGCTGGCGGTTCGGCTCCGCCCTCTGACATTAAACCCAACAAGATTAACTCTGCCTCGGAGGAATTGTTTGTAAACTGAAAATCCAATAAAGACTTTATTAAAGGTGGCCATTAAAAGTGACGGAGAGCCCTATAAACACAGAGTGATCTCACCGGGGAGCCAGCATGAGTTCCAGTCCCATTAACCTTAACGTTTCTGCAGCATGGAGAGGAGCATGTAGGTCACACACACACACACACACACACACACACACACACACACACACATCTTCACATCTCTGGAGAGGCTCCGTAACGAAAGAAACTGCTACCTGTTAAACACACAGATAAGAAGCTGGCAGGAAACACAGCGGGAGAACTTCCTGCTGGGCATTTCTGCAGAAACGATGGGGGTGTGTGTGTGTGTGTGTGTGTGTGTGTGTGTGTGTGTGTGTGTGTGTGTGTGTGTGTGTGTGTGTGTGTGTGTGTGTGTGTGTGTGTGTGTGTGTGTGTGTGTGTGTGTGTGTGTGTGTGTGTGTGTTATGCATCTTGAACATTTGCCATCTGTTGAATATGAATTCATGATGTAATGTGGTAATGTAATTCACTTTATGCTCGAGGGCGCTGCCACATTATGTGTCGGTGCTTCCAGTTAGAGTTAGTAATTGTTATTTCCTTATAGCATAGCAATCTTTATCAACCTTTACTTGCCAAATAAGCTGTTTTTAAGGTCTTAGAGGAACTGTTATTTAATAAAATGCAAGAAACTAACTATTTATTTAACTAATATGGGATTAGTTTATCCAAATAACGCATATATATGAATGTACGTTGATGTTTGGAGCTGCTGCTGTATGAGAGCAGATGGTTAGCTTAAAGATATTTGAGTTTATTATAACTCTCACTGCCAGAATTCTAACACACTGCACGTTTTACTATAGGATATTAAACATTAATTCCAATTAAAATATTGAGTGCCAGCAAGCTAGCCAGAAAGCTAAAAGTCACTTGATAGGTAGCTAACTTGAGCTAGCTAGCTTGTAGAGTATTGCTTTAGTAGATTTTTTTTTTTTTAATTCTGCATTTTTACTTTAAAGGTTAATAGGTAAGTTTGAGAAACCGGCTCGAGATACACTTTGTTATATTCCATGGAATGCTCTTAACATCCCGATAGCAATGAATATCTGAAGTGCTTTGACAACAAATCCATAAAAAAACATCATCTGTGGAAGCCGTGGCGCTGTAAAAAGCACGACCAATCATCTGAGCCGGCTAAAGTAACTGGATGGCCTACCTGCCTGTCAGCCTTCCATCTGGGCACAAACTGATCTCGTGCCCTCATTGGTCACGTGAGCGTTCGTGTGTGTTGGAGGAGGGGCTCTGTGAGGAAGGGGCAGATTGTTTCCGGCTGCGTATTTTCAAATTCTAGCGCACTCGAGCTGGTTTCTCCAAAAGTACCTACCCCACCTTTAACGTGTACTATTTGTAATAGTTTTTGCTGATAATACTTCCTTAATTTTACTTAAGTAACATTTACAATGCAGGAATTGTACTTTGAACAGAGTGTTTGGACTTAAACACTGCAGGTGTGTCTGACTGCACGTTGGTTTGCCAGTGTCATCGGGTCATTGTGTGTGTGTGTGTGTGTGTGTGTGTGTGTGTGTGTGTGTGTGTGTGTGTGTGTGTGTGTGTGTGTGTGTGTGTGTGTGTGTGTGTGTGTGTGTGTGTGTGTGTGTGTGTGTGTGTGTGTGTGTGTGTGTGTGTGTGTGTGTGTGTGTGTGTGTGTGTGTGTGTGTGTGTTCCTGGCACAGTGGCGCAGCGCTGATAAAGTGAGAGCTTCAGAGTCCACGGAGTTATAAACCGTCCGTTTACAGAGCGGCTATCTGCGAGATCCTTTATTCTGCTGAGAGCTGGAAACTTGGAGCAATAAACTGATAACAATTCTTCTGGGCTTCGCTCACCCCTAACAGGGAAAGTTTAATTGGGAAGAAGAGACGTTCTGGTTGTCATTTCCATCCATTATAGAATATTTAATTGATAACCCTGCGCCATAAAAACACAGAAGTACAGCAGCTACTGTTTGGTACACATAATAAATCAGAGCTTACATTTCTACTGCAGTTTGTTTGTTGTCTAATGGAGAAGTTGTTCACCTGCATCAAACCCAGGAGTTTGGTTTTTGTGCTTCTTAGTTAACATTAAGCTGTCTGACTCTTTTCTGCTGCAACACATGTATTTGTCCCCTCTGCGGGACAAATACAGGTATTCTGATTTTAAAGGTCAGCTATTATGCAAAATCCACTTCTTCATGTCTCTTCTGCATCAACATGTGTCCCCTGTTCTCCATGTCTCTTCTTCATCAACATGTGTCCCCTCTTCTCCATGTCTCTTCTTCATCAGCATGTGTCCCCTCTTCTTCATGTCTCTTCTACATCAACATGTGTCCCCTCTTCTTCGTGTCTCTTCTACATCAACATGTGTCCCCTCTTCTTCATGTCTCTTCTACATCAACATGTGTCCCCTCTTCTTCATGTCTCTTCTACATCAACATGTGTCCCCTCTTCTCCATGTCTCTTCTACATCAACATGTGTCCCCTCTTCTTCATGTCTCTTCTACATCAACATGTGTCCCCTCTTCTTCATGTCTCTTCTTCATCAACATGTGTCCCCTCTTCTTCATGTCTCTTCTACATCAACATGTGTCCCCTCTTCTCCATGTCTCTTCTACATCAACATGTGTCCCCTCTTCTTCATGTCTCTTCTACATCAACATGTGTCCCCTCTTCTTCATGTCTCTTCTACATCAACATGTGTCCCCTCTTCTTCATGTCTCTTCTACATCAACATGTGTCCCCTCTTCTTCATGTCTCTTCTACATCAACATGTGTCCCCTCTTCTCCATGTCTCTTCTACATCAACATGTGTCCCCTCTTCTTCATGTCTCTTTTACATCAACATGTGTCCCCTCTTCTTCGTGTCTCTTCTAAATCAACATGTGTCCCCTCTTCTTCATGTCTCTTCTACATCAACATGTGTCCCCTCTTCTTCATGTCTCTTCTACATCAACATGTGTCCCCTCTTCTTCATGTCTCTTCTACATCAACATGTGTCCCCTCTTCTCCATGTCTCTTCTACATCAACATGTGTCCCCTCTTCTTCATGTCTCTTCTACATCAACATGTGTCCCCTCTTCTTCATGTCTCTTCTACATCAACATGTGTCCCCTCTTCTTCATGTCTCTTCTACATCAACATGTGTCCCCTCTTCTCCATGTCTCTTCTACATCAACATGTGTCCCCTCTTCTCCATGTCTCTTCTACATCAACATGTGTCCCCTCTTCTTCATGTCTCTTCTACATCAACATGTGTCCCCTCTTTTTCATGTCTCTTCTACATCAACATGTGTCCCCTCTTCTTCATGTCTCTTCTACATCAACATGTGTCCCCTCTTCTTCATGTCTCTTCTACATCAACATGTGTCCCCTCTTTTTCATGTCTCTTCTACATCAACATGTGTCCCCTCTTCTCCATGTCTCTTCTACATCAACATGTGTCCCCTCTGTGGAAAGAGACTCTGGAAGTTTCAGGAACAAAGATTCTCTCTTTTTGATCCATTTCTATAAAAACCTGTCTGAAAATGAGCTGATCAGATTTTGGCCACTTGATGATGTCTTAACGATGTTTTGTCTTGTGTAGCCATTAGCCAATCAGCAACCAGGGTAACCCCCCCCTTATCACCTGAATCTCCTCCTAGAGCACCATTGAGTTCTTTGTAACCAAATCTCTCTCAGAGGGGCGTGGGGAGGGGCTCCTTATTTTCATCTAAAGTAACAGACAGAGAATCAGCACTTTGGAAACAGGGCTGAAACAGAGGGCATTATGGGTAATGCTGCAATGATCTGTTTGGTGTTTCAGCCAATCAGAGACAGGCTCTGGATATATCTGAGACCTGTGATATATTGATGAGAAAAAGTATAATTGGGGACCTTTGTGCCTCTGGCCTGTTTTATCCTGAAACCAGCTCAGATGTTAAGAAAGAAAAAAGTATTGAAAGTCGACCAGTGGGGGTTCGGCTAAAAATAGCATCCATTAAATCAGATTATCACAAGAGCTCCATGTTAGTAATGTGACACCATTCACTGGGCCTCAAATCTCACACATGCACGCACTACATACTAATATACACCTGAACATCAGCAGGAGAGGACTCTTTAAAGTAGAGACACTACATACTGATATGCACCTGAACATCAGCAGGAGAGGACTCTTTAAAGTAGAGACACCACATACTGATATACACCTGAACATCAGCAGGAGAGGACTCTTTAAAGTAGAGACACTACATACTGATATACAGCTGAACATCAGCAGGAGAGGACTCTTTAAAGTAGAGACACTACATACTGATATACACCTGAACATCAGCAGGAGAGGACTCTTTAAAGTAGAGACACTACATACTGCTATACACCTGAACATCAGCAGGAGAGGACTCTTTAAAGTAGAGACACTACATACTGATATACACCTTAACATCAGCAGGAGAGGACTCTTTAAAGTAGAGACACTACATACTGATATACACCTGAACATCAGCAGGAGAGGACTCTTTAAAGTAGAGACACTACATACTGATATACACCTGAACATCAGTAGGAGAGGACTCTTTAAAGTAGAGACACTACATACTGATATACACCTGAACATCAGCAGGAGAGGACTCTTTAAAGTAGAGACACTACAGACTGATATACACCTGAACATCAGCAAGAGAGGACTCTTTAAAGTAGATACACTACATACTGATATACACCTGAACATCAGCAGGAGAGGACTCTTTAAAGTAGAGACACTACATACTGATATACACCTGAACATCAGCAGGAGAGGACTCTTTAAAGTAGAGACACTACATACTGATATACACCTGAACATCAGCAGGAGAGGACTCTTTAAAGTAGAGACACCACATACTGATATACACCTAAACATCATCAGGAGAGGACTCTTTAAAGTAGAGACACTACACACTGATATACACCTGAACATCAGCAGGAGAGGACTCTTTAAAGTAGAGACACTACATACTAATATACACCTGAACATCAGCAGGAGAGGACTCTTTAAAGTAGAGACACTGCATACTGATATACACCTGAACATCAGCAGGAGAGGACTCTTTAAAGTAGAGACACTACATACTGATATACACCTGAACATCAGCAGGAGAGGACTCTTTAAAGTAGAGACACTACATACTGATATACACCTGAACATCAGCAGGAGAGGACTCTTTAAAGTAGAGACACTACATACTGATATACACCTGAACATCAGCAGGAGAGGACTCTTTAAAGTAGAGACACTACATACTAATATCAACCTGAACATCAGCAGGAGAGGACTCTTTAAAGTAGAGACACTACATACTGATATACACCTGAACATCAGCAGGAGAGGACTCTTTAAAGTAGAGACACTACATTCTATTTCCTGTATGAAGTTGTAGTTGTATCCGTAGTAAAAGGAACAGCTTCCTCTACACGGACCATACTGAGTCTCTCTGTTGGAGGACTTATGTTTAGCGGCGCTCCAATAGGAGATGATTTAAGAGGACGTGGTTCCCATCAGTTCCCGAGGAGAACTGTCGCCTGCTGGTATACTAACAGCTCTTCTAAATGCAATAGTGGGATATCTCTGAGCTAAGAGACGGTTATAAATAATATAAAGTGAACCATTCAATTTGAAATTAAAAGCATTACTGCTACAGAAATACAAAGGAGGACATTTTGTCTTGAAGCTATTTGCTTTATGAAATGAGAGTTTATTATCCCCCGGGGAGTATGGAGGGAGACTCAGATTTATTGTCGCTGTTTGCTGATGGATTTGTTAAGAGCTCCACTTGTTTCCAAAGCAGTCCAGCCAATAAAACACTTAGTCTGGGAAAACACTCGGCCAGACAAACAAGACAGAGTCCTGCCTTTAACGTAGGCATTTTCACAAGTTCAACATGTTTCAGGAACATGTTTTTTAATGGCTTTAATTATGCTCACAGCAGGGGGTGGGGATCTTCAGTGATGAATAAGAAGAAGCTGACATATGAAAGGTTGTTTTGTTCTGATGTAATCACATTATCGCCCCGTCACTTCCTGATTAATAACACCACAGGATCCCACAGAAACCAATCCATTATAATCAACTGCAGGTTTTGGAATCATTTGGAGACCCAATATGCACATTTCAGGAGACCTTTTGGACACAATACACATGACGATTATGGATTTTGTTATTTGCAATCAGGGAAATACGGAAATATTGTTGGTGGATAAATGAAACGTAGTCAGCGAATCTGTCCTTGATGAGTTTCATATTATGTTCAATTTACAGCTCGAACAGGCAGGCAATTTATCCAATAAGGAAACCCAGCGAATAAACCCAAATAATGGCAACAGCTTCAAAGAGGCCCTATTATGTTTTGGGGGTTTTCCCTCTCCTTTTGTGTGTTCTATAGGTTTTAGTGCATGTAAACGGTCTGCAAAGGCTAAAATCCCTGTGTTTCCTCAAGAGGGAGTTTCTCTCCCACACACTCCCCCCCTGCCTTAAACGCCTCCATTGGACTCCTTTGTTTACTTATGTAACAACCGTGCTCCTATTGGCTAGCGCTCCAACACATTGTAGGTGATATGGGGCGGGACATCTCTAAGTGGTTGACCAATAACAACAGAGCCGGCCAGCTAACCAATCAGAGCAGACTGGGCTCTGGTTTCAGACAGAGGGTGACAAGAGGTGCTGCAGCACAGGCAGTATGAGAGAAATAAAGAGCTTTGTCCCAGTAGAGACACCACATACTGATATACACCTGAACATCAGCAGGAGAGAACTCTTTAAAGTAGAGACACTACATACTGATATACACCTGAACATCAGCAGGAGAGAACTCTTTAAAGTAGAGACACTACATACTGATATACACCTGAACATCAGCAGGAGAGAACTCTTTAAAGTAGAGACACTACATACTGATATACACCTGAACATCAGCAGGAGAGGACTCTTTAAAGTAGAGACACCACATACTGATAAACACCTGAACATCAGCAGGAGAGGACTCTTTAAAGTAGAGGCACTACATACTGATATACACCTGAACATCAGCAGGAGAGGACTCTTTAAAGTAGAGACACCACATACTGATATACACCTAAACATCAGCAGGAGAGAACTCTTTAAAGTAGAGATACTACATCCTGATATACACCTGAACATCAGCAGGAGAGAACTCTTTAAAGTAGAGACACTACATACTGATATACACCTGAACATCAGCAGGAGAGAACTCTTTAAAGTAGAGACACTACATACTGATATACACCTGAACATCAGCAGGAGAGGACTCTTTAAAGTAGAGACACTACATACTGATATACACCTGAACATCAGCAGGAGAGGACTCTTTAAAGTAGAGACACCACATACTGATAAACACCTGAACATCAGCAGGAGAGGACTCTTTAAAGTAGAGGCACTACATACTGATATACACCTGAACATCAGCAGGAGAGGACTCTTTAAAGTAGAGACACTACATACTGATATACACCTGAACATCAGCAGGAGAGGACTCTTTAAAGTAGAGACACCACATACTGATATACACCTGAACATCAGCAGGAGAGGACTCTTTAAAGTAGAGACACTAGATACTGATATACACCTGAACATCAGCAGGAGAGGACTCTTTAAAGTAGAGACACTACATACTGATATACACCTGAACATCAGCAGGAGAGGACTCTTTAAAGTAGAGACACTACATACTGATATACACCTGAACATCAGCAGGAGAGGACTCTTTAAAGTAGAGACACTACATACTGATATACACCTGAACATCAGCAGGAGAGGACTGTTTAAAGTAGAGACACTGCATACTGATATACACCTGAACATCAGCAGGAGAGGACTCTTTAAAGTAGAGACACTACATACTGATATACACCTGAACATCAGCAGGAGAGGACTCTTTAAAGTAGAGACACTACATACTGATATACACCTGAACATCAGCAGGAGAGGACTCTTTAAAGTAGAGACACTACATACTGATATACACCTGAACATCAGCAGGAGAGGACTCTTTAAAGTAGAGGCACTACAGACTGATTGGCTGAAAATGAGCAGCATACTGTATCGCTTCTTAAATGGTATTTCATTTGTTTTTCCACACATGGCGGTTTTGTGGCCCTTCCCATGAATATCACATGACCTCTCTGCAGCTCTGCCTACAGATATTCTGTAAGTCTGATTGCTTCCCAGCAGAGATTTGTATGCTTCTGTCTCTGAGCAGCGTTTGCACATCTTAAACTCCGCCCTGCCCCCTTAAAGTAAATATCTCCCGGACGCTCTCACTCTGTTATGTTCAACACATTCCAAGACTTCTGCAGTGATTAAATGTTGTAATTCATCTCTGCAACACCCTCACCCTGAACCAGCTTTTGTCTATTTAAACTTCATTTATCAATTACCAAACAACACGAGAGAGAGCGTGCGTCAAGCTGCTGCTGAGTGTTTAACTCAAACCAACTGTTAGTGGGGGGATATTCATGTTTCCCTATTCTCTGTTTCATTATTAAACTATAGTCCTTATAAGTGCTGTGGGCTAAAAAAGAGAGCGCTCAATGCAGCTCAATTGTCACAGGAGGGATACAGCTTTTCTTTAGTATGGCAGGGTGTGTTTCAGAGACTACTTCACGATTCGCCCAGCTAATGGAAAACATGTCAGAGGAGAACCGTGTGATAGTCCCCTATAAAACATGCCGTTCATGTCTCATCAGTTCAATATCCTCGGGGGGGACGCAGGACGACAGCTGGCAGAAGTTGTTAGTGTCACTCAGCCCAGCTTGTCTTTTTTTCTTGGGGCGGGGAAACCTTGAAAACATCCTGGAGTGTGTTCTATAGGTTATAGTCGGATCATCAGAGACTCTTCCTCCCTCACTGAATTCAAAAAGTCACTCAAAACCCACTTTTTTTGTATTTTTCTTTGTTTTTGTTGTTTTATTCTCTGTTAAAGCGTCTCTTTATAGAAAAGCACTATACAAGTGTCATGCATTAATATTATGATTATAGTGCATGTCAATTGTCTGCAGGGGCTAAAGTCCCCCCGTCCCCCAATGCCCCTCTCCTTTGTTTACTTCCGGAACAAAGTGACATCACTATAGAACACTTGTACTTCTATTGGCTCCAACACATTGTACGTGATAGGCTAGAAGGGGCGGCACATCTCTAAGCGGTTGACCAATCAGAATCAGAGTACCTTTATTCGTCACACAGAGGGGAAATGTGCATTTGTTACAACAAGAAAAGAGCCAATCACAGCAGAGCCGGGGGGGGTAACAGGACAACAGCTGGCAGAAGTTGTTAGTGTCACTCACACTGAGACGAGGGTGAACAGGAAGTGAAATCCTTTGTCTTTTCTTGAGGGGGAAACCTTGAAAACACCCTTGTACGTCCAAATTGAAATAAGATAGAAATGCACCAAGAGCTATATCTCTGCATCTGCAACTCATAGTGTCTTTGCAGCAGAATGTGAAGGATATTCTTAAGGACTGGGCGATGAAAACGTGGGGCGAACATTTTATAAGATGTTTCCTCATTCATAAAAAAAATGTTTTGTCTTGTTTGCTGTTCAAGGTGTGAAATCCTTTTATCCTGACCTTCAACAGTGCCGGTAAAAACTCACGAGTAGATTTCAGAAAGCTTTTTGTAACGGCAGAAAATCCTTCAATGAAAAAAGACAGTGTTCACAGCCGTCCTTGAGCTGAACTGAAACGGACTATTTCTCCTTTAATAGAAAATGCTTTCACACAGAGGCATTCGAGGAGCGCTTGATTCATTCAACCAGACACTTGAACAGAAACGCAAGTGTGCATCAGGTGCTCTTGATCAAACTTGTCAGATGAATGTCTCTTTGGTTACAGCTCGAAGAAGAGGGAGAGAAGTAGAGTTTACTTTGTAGAAACATCCCACGCTTAGACATGTTACATATAATGGGATAAATTACCTTTACTTTAAAGAGTCCTCTCCTGCTGATGTTCAGGTGTATATCAGTATGTAGTGTCTCTACTTTAAAGAGTCCTCTCCTGCTGATGTTCAGGTGTATATCAGTATGTAGTGTCTCTACTTTAAAGAGTCCTCTCCTGCTGATGTTCAGGTGTATATCAGTATGTAGTGTCTCTACTTTAAAGAGTCCTCTCCTGCTGATGTTCAGGTGTATATCAGTATGTAGTGTCTCTACTTTAAAGAGTCCTCTCCTGCTGATGTTCAGGTGTATATCAGTATGTAGTGTCTCTACTTTAAAGAGTCCTCTCTGCTGAGGTTCAGGTGTATATCAGTATGTAGTGTCTCTACTTGAAAGAGTCCTCTCCTCCTGATGTTCAGGTGTATATCAGTATGTAGTGTCTCTACTTTAAAGAGTCCTCTCCTGCTGATGTTCAGGTGTATATCAGTATGTAGTGTCTCTACTTTAAAGAGTCCTCTCCTGCTGATGTTCAGGTGTATATCAGTATGTAGTGTCTCTACTTTAAAGAGTCCTCTCCTGCTGATGTTCAGGTGTATATCAGTATGTAGTGACTCTACTTTAAAGAGTCCTCTCCTGCTGATGTTCAGGTGTATATCAGTATGTAGTGTCTCTACTTTAAAGAGTCCTCTCCTGCTGATGTTCAGGTGTATATCAGTATGTAGTGTCTCTACTTTAAAGAGTCCTCTCCTGCTGTTGTTCAGGTGTATATCAGTATGTAGTGTCTCTACTTTAAAGAGTCCTCTCCTGCTGATGTTCAGGTGTATATCTGTATGTAGTGTCTCTACTTTAAAGAGTCCTCTCCTGCTGATGTTCAGGTGTATATCAGTATGTAGTGTCTCTACTTTAAAGAGTCCTCTCCCGCCACTTAGCCTAAACAGAATTGAATCCCAAATCGAATACATTTTAAAGGGTTTGATATCATTGTCTGTAATTTTAGGTTAAATGTCTGTTTGCTTGTTTTTTTCCCTTATATTTGTTGTTGGCGGTGTTGCAAGAAAAAGTAAGACTTTAACTGACAATAAAGTATCATCGTAGTGTGGATGAATTATTGAGTTGATGGATTTGGGTTATGCTCTCACTCTCACTCATACTGACATTTTTAGGACATCCCTTCAACTGGATGTCTAACAAATTGCCTTTTTGCATCTATTTTTAATGAGCAGAGAATACTGTATGTTGAAAATGAAATATGTATCAGATATTGTGTTTAACAGCGTCAACTGCAACCTGATATTACCATGTGATCATGTAGACGTGTAGCCTCCGTCCTGCACCATGCTTTAAAAACTGCAAGGCTGAATATAAATGTCATCATGCTAACATGCTGATGTTGAGCAGTTATGATGAATAACAATATCACCATCATAGTTTAGCATATTCACGAGCCATAGTTTGCTAATTAGAAGGTAAAGATAGAGTAGAGCTGAAGCTGAAAGGAATGCATTATTTCTGCAAGTAACTTTGAATTAAAGGGTGATGCAGAGATTACCTAATTTTGTAGGCTGACCTGAAAGCTAGCATAACAAGGTTTCCATTGCAAAAAAGCAATTTGGGAATATTGCAAAAGATTATCTCTGTGGCAAATGCACATATTAACAGCTTTGACTCACATCACCACCGCTAAGCTAAAGGAGGCTAATGTTGGGCTATAAAGGAACTACAGCTCGGTCACATGACTTCACGCCACCACCGCTAAGCTAAAGGAGGCTAATGTGGGCTATAAAGGAACTACAGCACGGTCACATGACTTCACGCCACCACCGCTAAGCTAAAGGAGGCTAATGTTGGGCTATAAAGGAACTACAGCACGGTCACATGACTTCACGTCACCACCGCTAAGCTAAAGGAGGCTAATGTTGGGCTATAAAGGAACTACAGCACGGTCACATGACTTCACGCCACCACCGCTAAGCTAAAGGAGGCTAATGTTGGGCTATAAAGGAACTACAGCACGGTCACATGACTTCACGTCACCACCGCTAAGCTAAAGGTGGCTAATGTTGGGCGTGATGACGTTTTTCTTCTAGACACTTGTTAGCAACCGCCGTTTCTAAATTCACCAGTGAGGTATTTACTGACGTATTTGATTTCGTAGAATACAAATCTCTTCAGCTTGTGTTAACCACAGACCTTATTTCAGGATAACAACCGAGAAAGAAATATGAAATGTTGGAACTATGAAATTGAAAAGTGTCTGACCTCTTGTTTCTCTATCTGTTGCACTATGTGATCATTCAATGTTCTTGTGATATATGTGCATCCTTCACTGAGCTGAGATCCCGAGGCTTTTCAATAACCCCTAGATGTTTTTGCCCATAAATCTAAGCAGCAGTTGTGATATCAGGCAGTGTTTGTTTTTCGGGCAGTCGAGTCCTGAGGTTTTATTGGTGCCGTCTCAGCTTGACGTTATAGAGTGCCAGGACGTCGCTGCCAGGATAAACTGATGACTTCTCACCAGCCTCACAACCTAAAGTAAATACTCGGGTCGTTTGCAGACGGGCGTTCATGGCCTGATGTTCAAGTGTCAGATGGATGTTGTGCTCTCACTCTGTCTCACTTCTTTCCAGCAGAGAGACAAACTCTCCTCTGGTTTTCTGTCCGCCCTCACAACTGAATCCTAGTTTCCTCTGAACTCTTAACCTTTGTGTTGCACGCTTGGTCACCAACAGACTTCCAGGCATATGTATATTACATATATAACTTCCTATTACTTTGTTTGTTCTGAAAAAACAGCTGCTGCAAACTATGGAACTTGGTCTTTGGTTTTATTCTTCCTCTCTTGCAAACATATCATTTATTTTCAAAACCAGTATGTGCATACCTGATTTGTTTAAAGGTCACTTATCATGCAATATTTAGGCAACAGCACAGGTCTCAGATATATAAAAATGTATAAAAAACATGTCTATGAAGTGTTTTGCTCAAAATACCAAACAGATCATTAATTCAACCCTCATATCCCTCCGTTTCACTTCCTGTTACTAAAGTGCTGATTTGGGGTAGAAAGCTTTAAAAAAAAATCATGCGGGACCCGGCAGATACTGTCTAAAATAAATGCTGCGGTGATGAAACGACAAAACCACATCAAGGATTCTCCCTGAAACAGGATGGAGCTCAAACTCTTTTTCTCTCTCAGGTTTACCACAAGGTGAGTTCCTTTTTATTTCCTGCTTCTTCACACACATGCTCTCCAGTACAGGTTAGCGCTGAGTGTTAGCGATGCTAATGTAAACACCGACCATATTACTTCCAAAACACGTCGGGCATTGTTTCTGATAGCAACGTTCTGATAGGGCCGTGGGTCCACCACGTGGGTGCCATCCGACATGACGTTTTTACGTTGGATGGACACTTGGTGAGTTCCCTGACATGCCGGGGACACATATTTATGTATAGAAGACATCAAAAAGTGCATTTTGCATGATAGGTCCCCTTTAATAAAAATACTACTATTCACAATTTATACATTTAAAAAAAAAAATATCTGGAACTGAATATTTAATATAGTATTTTTTGATATTACACCAATAAAACTATTAATGTTATATTTAAGTTTTGTAAATTACAACACAACACGTTCAGGGTAATATCCTATTTTACACCAAAACGTATTGTATATATATAATATAATATTTAAATGTATTATTATTATTATTATGTATAATAGTTATATTTATTATTGTTATGAATTCATTTATTCAGTTATTTTTTACTATTATTATTAATATTACATGTATTATTATTTATTTTTTAAATTAATATATGTATTCATTGTATTATTATTAATATTATTTCTCACATGTGTGCCAATATTGTCCTTTACAGAGACTGAGATCACCTCCGTTACTGATACCTATCTGTATTTACTTCATCCTGATAGTGTACGTCTCTCTGTTGAGAATGTCTGCTTTGGGATTATTTGTCCAGCTGCATGTTTCCCCGGGCAGAAAGCAGGATTACTTCCTAATTAAAAGTTGACTTTGCTGGATCAATTATTCATATTCACCCGGGGAGCCGAGGATCCAAACAGTGTTCGTGTTTGTCGCCTCGCAGGGTGGAAATAATCAGAGTCATCTATAAAGAGAAGTCTTTAAGCTCCACACGCTGACTTTAGTGTTATCTACTCATGCACTCAGTAAATTAATGTACACATATATAACATTACAGCATGTTTACTATGAATTATAGATTTGTTTAACAGCTCCTATTAGTGATTACAGCTGGAGTTCAAACAGTGAGAGAGGTGCATGTGAGTTTCCATCTTTCTACCTGCTGTTTAAAAATTTAGCACTAATTTTCAAACATTCTTCATCATTTATTTTAAAAATCTAAAACATATTGCATGTTAAAGGAGCCATATTATGTATGTAGTGTCTCTGCTTTAAAGAGTCCTCTCCTGCTGATGTTCAGGTGTATATCAGTATGTAGTGTCTCTACTTTAAAGAGTCCTCTCCTGCTGATGTTCAGGTGTATATCAGTATGTAGTGTCTCTACTTTAAAGAGTCCTCTCCTGATGATGTTCAGGTGTATATCAGTATGTAGTGTCTCTACTTTAAAGAGTTATCTCCTGCTGATGTTCAGGTGTATATCAGTATGTAGTGTCTCTACTTTAAAGAGTCCTCTCCTGATGATGTTCAGGTGTATATCAGTATGTAGTGTCTCTACTTTAAAGAGTCCTCTCCTGCTGATGTTCAGGTGTATATCAGTATGTAGTGTCTCTGCTTTAAAGAGTCCTCTCCTGCTGATGTTCAGGTGTATATCAGTATGTAGTGTCTCTACTTTAAAGAGTCCTCTCCTGCTGATGTTCAGGTGTATATCAGTATGTAGTGTCTCTACTTTAAAGAGTCCTCTCCTGCTGATGTTCAGGTGTATATCAGTATGTAGTGTCTCTACTTTAAAGAGTCCTCTCCTGCTGATGTTCAGGTGTATATCAGTATGTAGTGCCTCTACTTTAAAGAGTCCTCTCCTGCTGATGTTCAGGTGTATATCAGTATGTAGTGCCTCTACTTTAAAGAGTCCTCTCCTGCTGATGTTCAGGTGTATATCAGCATGTAGTGTCTCTACTTTAAAGAGTCCTCTCCTGCTGATGTTCAGGTGTATATCAGTATGTAGTGCCTCTACTTTAAAGAGTCCTCTCCTGCTGATGTTCAGGTGTATATCAGTATGTAGTGCCTCTACTTTAAAGAGTCCTCTCCTGCTGATGTTCAGGTGTATATCAGTATGTAGTGTCTCTACTTTAAAGAGTCCTCTCCTGCTGATGTTCAGGTGTATATCAGTATGTAGTGTATCTACTTTAAAGAGTCCTCTCCTGCTGATGTTCAGGTGTATATCAGTATGTAGTGTCTCTACTTTAAAGAGTCCTCTCCTGCTGATGTTCAGGTGTATATCAGTAGTGTCTCTACTTTAAAGAGTCCTCTCCTGCTGATGTTCAGGTGTATATCAGTATGTAGTGTCTCTACTTTAAAGAGTCCTCTCCTGCTGATGTTCAGGTGTATATCAGTAGTGTCTCTACTTTAAAGAGTCCTCTCCTGCTGATGTTCAGGTGTATATCAGTATGTAGTGTCCCTACTTTAAAGAGTCCTCTCCTGCTGATGTTCAGGTGTATATCAGTATGTAGTGTCTCTACTTTAAAGAGTCCTCTCCTGCTGATGTTCAGGTGTATATCAGTATGTAGTGCCTCTACTTTAAAGAGTCCTCTCCTGCTGATGTTCAGGTGTATATCAGCATGTAGTGTCTCTACTTTAAAGAGTCCTCTCCTGCTGATGTTCAGGTGTATATCAGTATGTAGTGCCTCTACTTTAAAGAGTCCTCTCCTGCTGATGTTCAGGTGTATATCAGTATGTAGTGCCTCTACTTTAAAGAGTCCTCTCCTGCTGATGTTCAGGTGTATATCAGTATGTAGTGTCTCTACTTTAAAGAGTCCTCTCCTGCTGATGTTCAGGTGTATATCAGTATGTAGTGTATCTACTTTAAAGAGTCCTCTCCTGCTGATGTTCAGGTGTATATCAGTATGTAGTGTCTCTACTTTAAAGAGTCCTCTCCTGCTGATGTTCAGGTGTATATCAGTAGTGTCTCTACTTTAAAGAGTCCTCTCCTGCTGATGTTCAGGTGTATATCAGTATGTAGTGTCTCTACTTTAAAGAGTCCTCTCCTGCTGATGTTCAGGTGTATATCAGTAGTGTCTCTACTTTAAAGAGTCCTCTCCTGCTGATGTTCAGGTGTATATCAGTATGTAGTGTCCCTACTTTAAAGAGTCCTCTCCTGCTGATGTTCAGGTGTATATCAGTATGTAGTGTCTCTACTTTAAAGAGTCCTCTCCTGCTGATGTTCAGGTGTATATCAGTATGTAGTGTCTCTACTTTAAAGAGTCCTCTCCTGCTGATGTTCAGGTGTATATCAGTATGTAGTGTCTCTACTTTAAAGAGTCCTCTCCTGCTGATGTTCAGGTGTATATCAGTATGTAGTGTCTCTACTTTAAAGAGTCCTCTCCTGCTGATGTTCAGGTGTATATCAGTATGTAGTGTCTATTCTTTAAAGAGTCCTCTCCTGCTGATGTTCAGGTGTATATCAGTATCTAGTGTCTCTACTTTAAAGAGTCCTCTCCTGCTGATGTTCAGGTGTATATCAGTATGTAGTGTATCTACTTTAAAGAGTCCTCTCCTGCTGATGTTCAGGTGTATATCAGTATGTAGTGTCTCTACTTTAAAGAGTCCTCTCCTGCTGATGTTCAGGTGTATATCAGTAGTGTCTCTACTTTAAAGAGTCCTCTCCTGCTGATGTTCAGGTGTATATCAGTATGTAGTGTCTCTACTTTAAAGAGTCCTCTCCTGCTGATGTTCAGGTGTATATCAGTAGTGTCTCTACTTTAAAGAGTCCTCTCCTGCTGATGTTCAGGTGTATATCAGTATGTAGTGTCCCTACTTTAAAGAGTCCTCTCCTGCTGATGTTCAGGTGTATATCAGTATGTAGTGTCTCTACTTTAAAGAGTCCTCTCCTGCTGATGTTCAGGTGTATATCAGTATGTAGTGTCTCTACTTTAAAGAGTCCTCTCCTGCTGATGTTCAGGTGTATATCAGTATGTAGTGTCTCTACTTTAAAGAGTCCTCTCCTGCTGATGTTCAGGTGTATATCAGTATGTAGTGTCTCTACTTTAAAGAGTCCTCTCCTGCTGATGTTCAGGTGTATATCAGTATGTAGTGTCTATTCTTTAAAGAGTCCTCTCCTGCTGATGTTCAGGTGTATATCAGTATCTAGTGTCTCTACTTTAAAGAGTCCTCTCCTGCTGATGTTCAGGTGTATATCAGTAGTGTCTCTACTTTAAAGAGTCCTCTCCTGCTGATGTTCAGGTGTATATCAGTATGTAGTGTCCCTACTTTAAAGAGTCCTCTCCTGCTGATGTTCAGGTGTATATCAGTATGTAGTGTCTCTACTTTAAAGAGTCCTCTCCTGCTGATGTTCAGGTGTATATCAGTATGTAGTGTCTCTACTTTAAAGAGTCCTCTCCTGCTGATGTTCAGGTGTATATCAGTATGTAGTGTCTCTACTTTAAAGAGTCCTCTCCTGCTGATGTTCAGGTGTATATCAGTATGTAGTGTCTCTACTTTAAAGAGTCCTCTCCTGCTGATGTTCACGTGTATATCAGTATGTAGTGTCTATTCTTTAAAGAGTCCTCTCCTGCTGATGTTCAGGTGTATATCAGTATCTAGTGTCTCTACTTTAAAGAGTCCTCTCCTGCTGATGTTCAGGTGTATATCAGTATGTAGTGACTCTACTTTAAAGAGTCCTCTCCTGCTGATGTTCAGGTGTATATCAGTATGTTGTGTCTCTACTTTAAAGAGTCCTCTCCTGCTGATGTTCAGGTGTATATCAGTATGTAGTGTCTCTACTTTAAAGAGTCCTCTCCTGCTGATGTTCAGGTGTATATCAGTATGTAGTGTCTCTACTTTAAAGAGTCCTCTCCTGCTGATGTTCAGGTGTATATCAGTATGTTGTGTCTCTACTTTAAAGAGTCCTCTCCTGCTGATGTTCAGGTGTATATCAGTATGTTGTGTCTCTACTTTAAAGAGTCCTCTCCTGCTGATGTTCAGGTGTATATCAGTATGTAGTGTCTCTACTTTAAAGAGTCCTCTCCTGCTGATGTTCAGGTGTATAGCAGTATGTAGTGTCTCTACTTTAAAGAGTCCTCTCCTGCTGATGTTCAGGTGTATAGCAGTATGTAGTGTCTCTACTTTAAAGAGTCCTCTCCTGCTGATGTTCAGGTGTATCTCAGTATGTAGTGTCTCTACTTTAAAGAGTCCTCTCCTGCTGATGTTCAGGTGTATATCAGTATGTTGTGTCTCTACTTTAAAGAGTCCTCTCCTGCTGATGTTCAGGTGTATATCAGTATGTTGTGTCTCTACTTTAAAGAGTCCTCTCCTGCTGATTTTCAGGTGTATATCAGTATGTAGTGTCTCTACTTTAAAGAGTCCTCTCCTGCTGATGTTCAGGTGTATAGCAGTATGTAGTGTCTCTACTTTAAAGAGTCCTCTCCTGCTGATGTTCAGGTGTATAGCAGTATGTAGTGTCTCTACTTTAAAGAGTCCTCTCCTGCTGATGTTCAGGTGTATATCAGTATGTAGTGTCTCTACTTTAAAGAGTCCTCTCCTGCTGATGTTCACGTGTATATCAGTATGTAGTGTCTCTACTTTAAAGAGTCCTCTCCTGCTGATGTTCAGGTGTATATCAGTATGTAGTGTCTCTACTTTAAAGAGTCCTCTCCTGCTGATGTTCAGGTGTATATCAGTATGTAGTGTCTCTACTTTAAAGAGTCCTCTCCTGCTGATGTTCACGTGTATATCAGTATGTAGTGTCTCTACTTTAAAGAGTCCTCTCCTGCTGATGTTCAGGTGTATATCAGTATGTAGTGTCTCTACTTTAAAGAGTCCTCTCCTGCTGATGTTCAGGTGTATATCAGTATGTAGTGTCTCTACTTTAAAGAGTCCTCTCCTGCTGATGTTCACGTGTATATCAGTATGTAGTGTCTCTACTTTAAAGAGTCCTCTCCTGCTGATGTTCAGGTGTATATCAGTATGTAGTGTCTCTACTTTAAAGAGTCCTCTCCTGCTGATGTTCAGGTGTATATCAGTATGTAGTGTCTCTACTTTAAAGAGTCCTCTCCTGCTGATGTTCAGGTGTATATCAGTATGTAGTGTCTCTACTTTAAAGAGTCCTCTCCTGCTGATGTTCAGGTGTATATCAGTATGTAGTGTCTCTACTTTGACATGTCTCCATGTTTTAATGCTCAGAAATAGAAGCCAATAGAAGTGCAAGTGTTCCATAGTGATGTCACTTTGGTCCTAAGTAAACAAATAACACTCTTCACACCATTTGCATGCACTGAAACATAAAGGGAAAACCATACGGCCACTTTAAAGATGTTGGGTAGCTAGGGGCTTTAAAGTGTTTTACTTTTGCCTCCACCATTTGTTAGTTTCTCTCCCAGTAAGAGCTGATTAAATCAGTCTCTGAAACATCAACACCTCTCAACACTGGCTTCAGTTTCACACTGTCTGTCTTACACACACACACACACACACACACACACACACACACACACACACACACACACACACACACACACACACACACACACACACACACACACACACACACACACACACCCACACCCACACCCACACCCACACCCACACACACACACACACACACACACACACACACACACACACACACACACACACACACACACACACACACACACACACACACACACACACACACACACACACACACACACACACACACACACACACACACCTTCCATTCACTCCATCCGACCCAGATGAAGACACAACAAGAACCATCTCCTTCTTCCTCATGTTCTCATGCTTGCACCCAAACCGGTGGGACGTTTATGAAAAATGAACAGAGCAGATCTCACTTCTTCACTCGTGGCCTCTTTAATGCGTTTGGGTAAACAGAGGGTCCAGCATAGACCAAATATGTCCAACACATCTTCAGGACTGAAGATGGACTGATGACTCATAGCTGCTGGAGCCATTCATTGAAACTTTAAGTTAAACATTAAATTATGTAAATGGAAATGATTCATTGTTATTATTTGAGTTGATTTGAGTTAGGCTTTTGTTTTGAAGACAGCATTGTTGGGGTTGTGGTGAAGATGTTTCTTAATTTGCACATCAGGGTCTTGTCTGCACCCTCTTAATAATAATCTTAGATACGATAAGAAGTTCTTTATTGATCCCAAGTTGGGAAATGTTTGCGTTGCAGCAGCATAAAAAGAAAAGGCATTATTCAATACAAATGAAAAGATTAGAAATGAACATTCCAAAACGTAACCATCTCAATAGAAATCAATATATATAAGAAAACATACATGTTGAATTACAAATGTACACTACAGTCACTGTCAAATGTTAAAGTGATGCAAGAAAACCATATTTCTATTCGTCAAAAACGGTATAATTCCTCTCAAATATGTTGTGAGCATCAAACCGAGCGTCAGACGGCAGAGACAGCTTTGTGTTCACGGAGCTCCGACGTCACGTTGTTGTTTACGTCCGCGGAAACATCTTGTTTACGGGCGTCATGATCTCGAGATCATTTATAAACCAGATCAGAGACTCAGCACTCATCTCTCTAGAAACACCCCTGCATGTGTTTTGGCACATTTGTGTTTTTATATTTGCATCGTCTCTGAAGCTGCAGCGTCTCTCTAACAAACCAACAATTACCATCACTGTTCATCGGTATATTAAACAACCAAAGCTAGCCATTGACCACAACTTTCAAATGTCGTGATCAAGGAGAAAAGAAGATTTGGATGCAAAATGAATCTCAACTTTTACAAAAAATGTTGGCGAGGTTTTCGTCATCTTTACACAAAAGTAACTGCTGTATTTCGTCATATTGGAATATATGTGCGACCTTCAAGATATGTATTTCGAGACGTATTTGAAGATTGACTTTTGAAGTCAGGTGTTTATTAACCCTCACAGCAGGGGTCCAGTTCAGTCAAACGGACTTTGATGTTACCTTGATTTATTGAATCTGCCTCCAACAACAGGTGAACACGTCTGGCAGCAGCTTGGCACCCTTTAAGTGTTTATTTATTGTTATTATATATATTAGTTTGTATGTTCTTTCCCACTTTGACTATGTATGTCGTTAAGTATGGTATTCCTGTCATGCTGTGTGTTGCTTGTTGGCTGTTCTGTTCGTCTTCTTTGTTGAAAAGGGGAAGCGTGATTTCCACCCCAAAGAAGTCTGCCCTGTAGAGCAGTGACGAGTCCTCAAACCAGGAAGTGAGTCAGCATTTCTCCACTTCCTGTTCCCTCGTCTCAGAGCCAATGGGATCTCTCCGTAGGATTTAGGAAAATAGCCTGAAATCAGGTCTGTGGTTGAGACACATTGAAGAGACGGGTCACGTTTAGTTCTACGACATTAAATCCATCAGCAGCAGAGGTCGCGTTAACCGAATATTTTCCGTCTATGACGGATTTTTTTTAACAATGACGGACAAATCTGAAAGCAGTCCGTCATTTTGACAGATTAGAACAAACTCGGAACAGCGCCAAAGTTTCCCCGCAGCGAGGCTCCGGTGTTATGCCGTGTTATGCATGCCCTCCAAAAAGGAAATCATACCGTTTCCAAACCTAACTGTGCCGTACAGATCATTGAAATGTCTGTGAGTTTTGGCTTTACGCTGTGCACGCTCCCGCGAGGTGCAGCAGCCATGCATAACACGGCGCATGTGAACTGTCCCCCCCCCCCGTCAGAGTTGTGTAAAGGCCGACGGGTGATTCTGGATTTTGACAGAAGTTTTACGATCCTGTCCGTCAAAATGACGGGCAGCGAAAAAGTCTAGCGCAAACTCTGATCAGCAGTGACCCCACTGGTGATTTCTGAAGAGTGGACGTGTCTGAAAAACTGTTCAGACAAACGCTCCAACTCGTACCATTTAGAATCTGTGTGTTTGAATATTAAGTTGGCGTGACGTTGGAGTCGTGCTGCTGGACTCGGCTGTAGTTCCTTTATAGCATCACGTTAGCATTTTGCTTCTGGACATTAGATTGTGCAGATGATCCGGCTGAACAAAACGTGCATTTATCAAACAGGTTCGTTTTCCACAGACCTTATTTCAAGCTATTTTCCAAAATCCTCTGGAGAAATCCCGTAGCTTTCTGTCGAGGGAACCAGCGGCTTACTTCTGGGTTAATACGTCATCCCTGCACCGCTCGATTGCTTACACTCGTATGCTTCTGCTCAATACAAAGATTTGAAATGAAAAAACAAAAAAAACCTGTCTGACATCCGGAAATAATCACTCACTTCCATTCAGAGACTAATCCACAGATGAATGCTCATGCTAAGCACATGCTGATTAAATTGGACAAATGGTTGCTGAGCCAGACGAGCTGAGATGTCCCTAAAAGGCCACCGTACGGAGGGTAAAGTCTCGTCTCAGTGACCTCCTGACCTCTGGCAGCGTCTCAGGACAGATTTATCTGCTCTGAGAATAAATACTGAACAGCTCTCTGAATCCTTCAGCATAGTTACCCGCTGTATGCTCAGATCCTTTAAGGATTAAGCAATGCTGAGATGTAACTAAGTACTGTCTGTAAGTATTTTAGTATTTAAGTACACTGATGAGATACTAACAGTTTAATATTTCCTTTCATGCCACATTATACTTCTTCTTCACTACGATTTGAATGTAAATATTGCACTTTTTCCTTGACTACATTCACCTTACAGCTTTAAATACTTTACAAATTCAGTTGTTTGCAAAATAAATAGAACGTTTATAAAGGCGTGTGGCGCAGTGCGATGTGCGTTGGTGTTGGGATCAGGGGGTTGCAGGTTCAAACCCCACTGCATGTTGTTGAGACACTTGACCCCAAAGTGCTCCTGTGGGGATTACCCACACTACTGAGTATGTGAGTCGCTTTGGATAAAAGAGTCTAACAAGTAACGTGTAATGTAAAGTAAAGTCTGGTAACATATTGTTGTTTATAGTTTAAACAAATACAGCTCAGCTGAGTAATCAAATAGCCAGTTGAGACATACATTAACACATAAATATTCATATTAAAATTCATGATTTTAAATGCTATTATTTTTATATTGCTTTTTTCTAATACGTTTTATTTATTTAACTGTTTTGCATTGTTGTTAGTGTAACGTTTAACACGTTATGCCTTTTGCTAATATTTATATATTGAAATAAATGTGCATTTAATTTACATTACATTACATTTCATCACATGTCACTTGTTAGACGCTTTTATCCAAAGCGACTAACATACTCAGGACTGAGGGGAATCCCCACAGGAGCACTTTGGGGTGAAGACATGCTGACTGCAGTGGGGTTTGAACCTGTGCCCTCCTGATCCCAACGCACTAACCCAATGCGCCACACGCCTCCCGCAATTTATTTTCTTTACATTTAATACCTGTATTACTTTTGATTAATTAGCTACTTTTACTTTAAGTTACATTTCCAATGCAGGACAGAGTATTTCTACATTGTGGTAAAAGTACTTTTACTTACGTACAGGATCTGAAGACTTCTTTCACTACTGACTGCAGGTGGGTAAGTGTGTGTGTGTGTGTGTGTGTGTGTGTGTGTGTGTGTGTGTGTGTGTGTGTGTGTGTGTGTGTGTGTGTGTGTGTGTGTGTGTGTGTGTGTGTGTGTGTGTGTGTGTGTGTGTGTGTGTGTGTGTGTGGACTGCAGGTGGAATAATGTTCAGTTTCTTTGAAGTGAGCTTTGATGTAGAGCAGCTGAGAATCACACTTCAGCATTACAAAGACACACACACACACACACACACACACACACACACACACACACACACACACACACACACACACACACACACTTCAGATGCTACAGACAGGTGAGTGTTAGTACAACTACATTTCCTAGAGTTAAAATTATATGAATACTCTGTTACAAGTAAAAGTCCTGCATTTAAAGTCTTACTTCTGTACAAAAAGTATGAAAGTATTGGCATCAAAACTTTACCAAAATGACGAGTGTTCATGAAACCCTGGTTGATAAAAGTCTGTCTCTCTTTCTATAAAGTCAAAGTGTATTCATGAGTTGATCTATATTTCATATTAGCTAATAATCTCTATCTGAAGTAAGAAGTGTAAAGCAGCATCAAAGGGAAATGCTCAAGTACCCTCAAATGATACTTGCAGTTCATTGGATTCCACTTAGGACATTAAAGTAAACGCATTGTTGAAACTAAAAATACATTTAGGATCAAAGCAAAAGTTAAATGGGTGAAATGTAAATATGGATGCAGACTGAGAGCAGCACAATGTAAATGCTTGCATGACTCTCTAAACTAGCAGCCGTCTGGTTTCTTTATTTAATCCCATGTTTTGAGCCAGAGTCCGAAATCAGAATCCTTCACTGAGCGCTTTGATTCCCTTCTTCATCATAACTGGAACAAAGAGGCAGTCTCTGACGGACGGAGCCGAGTCACGGCTGTATTCTGAAGGGAGAGCTGTGAGTGCCGTACTCAGTGTTTGAATCAGAGTTTAACGATCAGCCAGCGCTGTCCCTCTCTTCTACATCAACATGTGTCCCCTCTTCTCCATGTCTCTTCTACATCAACATGTGTCCCCTCTTCTCCATGTCTCTTCTACATCAACATGTGTCCCCTCTTCTCCATGTCTCTTCTACATCAACATGTGTCCCCTCTTCTTCATGTCTCTTCTACATCAACATGTGTCCCCTCTTCTTCATGTCTCTTCTACATCAACATGTGTCCCCTCTTCTTCATGTCTCTTCTACATCAACATGTGTCCCCTCTTCTTCATGTCTCTTCTACATCAACATGTGGTCCCCTCATTCTTCATGTCTCTTCTACATCAACATGTGTCCCCTCTTCTTCATGTCTCTTCTACATCAACATGTGTCCCTCTTCTTCATGTCTCTTCTACATCAACATGTGTCCCCTCTTCTCCATGTCTCTTCTACATCAACATGTGTCCCCTCTTCTTCATGTCTCTTCTACATCAACATGTGTCCCCTCTTCTCCATGTCTCTTCTACATCAACATGTGTCCCCTCTTCTTCATGTCTCTTCTACATCAACATGTGTCCCCTCTTCTTCATGTCTCCTCTACATCAACATGTGTCCCCTCTTTTTCATGTCTCCTCTACATCAACATGTGTCCCCTCTTCTTCATGTCTCTTCTACATCAACATGTGTCCCCTCTTCTTCATGTCTCCTCTACATCAACATGTGTCCCCTCTTTTTCATGTCTCCTCTACATCAACATGTGTCCCCTCTTCTTCATGTCTCTTCTACATCAACATGTGTCCCCTCTTCTTCCATGTCTCTTCTACATCAACATGTGTCCCCTCTTCTTCATGTCTCTTCTACATCAACATGTGTCCCCTCTTCTCCATGTCTCTTCTACATCAACATGTGTCCCCTCTTCTTCATGTCTCTTCTACATCAACATTTGTCCCCTCTTCTTCATGTCTCTTCTACATCAACATGTGTCTCCTCTTCTTCATGTCTCTTCTACATCAACATGTGTCCCCTCTTCTTCATGTCTCTTCTACATCAACATGTGTCCCCTCTTCTTCATGTCTCTTCTACATCAACATGTGTCCCCTCTTCTCCATGTCTCTTCTACATCAACATGTGTCCCCTCTTCTTCATGTCTCTTCTACATCAACATGTGTCTCCTCTTCTTCATGTCTCTTCTACATCAACATGTGTCCCCTCTTCTTCATGTCTCTTCTACATCAACATGTGTCCCCTCTTCTTCATGTCTCTTCTACATCAAAATGTGTCCCCTCTTCTTCATGTCTCTTCTACATCAACGTGTGTCCCCTCTTCTTCATGTCTCTTCTACATCAACGTGTGTCCCCTCTTCTTCATGTCTCTTCTTCATCAACATGTGTCCCCTCTTCTTCATGTCTCTTCTACATCAACATGTGTCCCCTCTTCTTCATGTCTCTTCTACATCAACATGTGTCTCCTCTTCTTCATGTCTCTTCTACATCAACATGTGTCCCCTCTTCTCCATGTCTCTTCTACATCAACATGTGTCCCCTCTTCTTCATGTCTCTTCTACATCAACATGTGTCCCCTCTTCTTCATGTCTCTTCTACATCAACATGTCTCCTCTTCTTCATGTCTCTTCTACATCAACATGTGTCCCCTCTTCTTCATGTCTCTTCTACATCAACATGTGTCTCCTCTTCTTCATGTCTCTTCTACATCAACATGTGTCCCCTCTTCTCCATGTCTCTTCTACATCAACATGTGTCCCCTCTTCTTCATGTCTCTTCTACATCAACATGTGTCCCCTCTTCTCCATGTCTCTTCTACATCAACATGTGTCCCCTCTTCTTCATGTCTCTTCTTCATCAACATGTGTCTCCTCTTCTTCATGTCTCTTCTACATCAACATGTGTCCCCTCTTCTTGTCTCTTCTACATCAACATGTGTCCCCTCTTCTCCATGTCTCTTCTACATCAACATGTGTCCCCTCTTCTTCATGTCTCTTCTACATCAACATGTGTCTCCTCTTCTTCATGTCTCTTCTACATCAACATGTGTCCCCTCTTCTCCATGTCTCTTCTACATCAACATGTGTCCCCTCTTCTTCATGTCTCTTCTACATCAACATGTGTCCCCTCTTCTTCATGTCTCTTCTACATCAACATGTGTCCCCTCTTCTTCATGTCTCTTCTACATCAACATGTGTCCCCTCTTCTTCATGTCTCTTCTACATCAACATGTGTCTCCTCTTCTTCATGTCTCTTCTACATCAACATGTGTCCCCTCTTCTCCATGTCTCTTCTACATCAACATGTGTCCCCTCTTCTTCATGTCTCTTCTACATCAACATGTGTCCCCTCTTCTTCATGTCTCTTCTACATCAACATGTGTCTCCTCTTCTTCATGTCTCTTCTACATCAACATGTGTCCCCTCTTCTCCATGTCTCTTCTACATCAACATGTGTCCCCTCTTCTTCATGTCTCTTCTACATCAACATGTGTCCCCTCTTCTTCATGTCTCTTCTACATCAACATGTGTCCCCTCTTCTTCATGTCTCTTCTACATCAACATGTGTACCCTCTTCTTCATGTCTCTTCTACATCAACATGTGTCCCCTCTTCTTCATGTCTCTTCTACATCAACATGTGTCCCCTCTTCTTCATGTCTCTTCTACATCAACATGTGTCCCCTCTGTGGAAAGAGACTCTGAAAGTTTCAGGAACAAAGATTTTCTCTCTTTTTGATCAATTTCTATAAAAACCTGTCTGAAAATGAGCTGATCAGATTTTGGCCACTTTGTGATGTCATAACGATGTTTTGTCTTGTGTAACCATTAGCCAATCAGCAACCAAGAAATCAGAGTTTTTCTTCACTTCACTCACAACATGATTTCTGAATTATTGCCAAGAAGTCTGACTCTTTTCCCACACAAAAAAGCATATGTAAAGTCTTAGCTTTTTTGCTATTTGTGTTTCCCCCATAGGTACAACACTTAACAATCCAACCTGTTAAACCCCAAGGTCCCCGTCGGCGGGGACCCTGTTTTCTTTTTCACGATACTGTGTCTCAGGGCATCTTAATATTTAAGAACCTATTAATGTGTTATACCAGATTAACGGGAATAATCTCCGCTAACTGACGATACAAACCATTTTTACCAAAACAAAACACAAGTCTCATAAGAAGCATCTAAATGATCCTTGAGCGAAAAATGCTAACGCACTTTGGCACAGAACTCAGGATAAAAGTACCCTTATTACTTATCGTAGCTACACATACAAGATATCCGATTAAAGCTGAGGTTCCACAGAATATTTAGGTATATAGTATCATCACTGAGTGATCCGGACTCGCGACAGGGGAAGCAAACACAGACATCACAACACGTACCTTTACGTAGCTTCTAGGGAGATCGTCTCACCGTAGCTGTCAATATGATCAAAAGACGTGTTCAATGGCATTAAAACGAGAAAAAACGCGGCTGAATCGGTTAATCCATAGGTTTTTAACGTCTCTGTATAAAAAATTATTTCATTTATAATCCATAATTCCATTTTTATGTAAAAATCGGAGAGCAAAAGTTCGCTGCTAATGGTAGCCACCAGAGTGGCTGCTGCTTCCGGTCTAGGCTATGCGGCAGTCTAACACACACATTACCAAATAAGGACTATGTGTGAGTTCCCCTCGATTCCATTGGCTCTAACGGTCAGAAAGAGATGTCACATGTCAAAATCCAGCAAGGGGGGCCAGAGATATGGAAAATCCACCCAAATGGCCCCAGAAGAGGTTTTTTTGCTAAATCTGTCTAAAAAGGTCAAATATCACTTGTTTTGCATCAATCTTGATACATGGGACTTATTATATGTTGTACTTTGGATTCCTAAAGCTTTTAGTTTACAAACCCATCATCCAAGGTTAGTTTTCACTATAAGTACAAAATATGTTTTGGACGGACACTATAATTTACAGTTTTTTACTATGTTCAATCTGAATTTTCTTTAAAATAAAAAACATCTATATTGATTCTGACTTTTCTGCATCCAACTCACAGGTTCATCATTACTTTGAGAAAAAAGATTATTAATTTAACCCTTTTAGAAGATATGGTCCTTTGTTCTGGGAATGTCATTTTGGAGCCTGAGACCTGAAAAACAGGCTCGGGGTTTAACCCAAAGAAACCCCTCAGTTAAGGAGAGACATGTTAGAAACCTCTGGGAGAGCAACAGAGGAGGCGAGACGTGCAATAGACGTCGTTGTGTAAATTGAAAAGATAATACATTTACAACAGTCCAGATGCTGGAGAATGCATGTGTCTAGAAGAAGAAGCAGAAGAAGATGGATCCAGGTGTCAACAATCCTGAGGGAGTTTTCAAAGAAGTAGTAAAGTGAGAGTCAGGCAGGACAACAGCTTGAACTTCTATCAAAGAGAAAATAGATCCTCCACATACATCCATCACTTATTGAGACATAAATGAGGTCAAGGTGGAGCGAACACCAAGTAGCTGGTTGTGTTTCAGCTCGGGGAAAGCACCTGAGTCGTATTGGAGGTGAAGCTGCATGCATTCATAATGAAGAGAATACATTAGGGTTCTTTAATGTGGGGAGTTCAGCTGACGCTCTCATCTGCAGGGACTTGGAGAGAACACAATGAAGTCCACTTCAATAACGCTTCAGGAAAACAGAAGCATGCTCGGGTCAAAGAGCTCTGAGACTGCAGGAATAACATCTCTGTAAAAGTGTGTCTGTCTCCAGAGGCTGGAAGCACTCCTGATTCTCATCCTTGTAATGTTGCTTAGCAAGAAAGATGTGTTTGGCTTCAACCCACTGAAACATTAACAGAACTAATGAGATGATCTCTGCCTCCAGAGCAGTTCTGCCTCAGAGAAACATGAGTTTTACTAAATCAAATCTGTGTTAGGAGTTTGATGTTAACGGCTTGAAAAGACAACATTATTGCCGACTAATTTACTGCCAGAGGAGAAGAGAGCATGAAGACATTAAGGCCTGGAGAAGATCCAACTAGTCTGCATCTGAAAGTCATTTTAGAAGCTCTGTTGGATTTGTTATTCACACACACACACACACACACACACACACACACACACACACACACACACACACACACACACTCTCAAACACTCACACACACACACACACACACACACACTTTCAAACACACACACACACACACACACACACACACACTCACACACACACACACACACACTCTCTCAAACACTCACACTCACACACACACACACACACACACACACACACACACACACACACACACACACACTCAAACACTCAAACACTCACACTGACACTCACACACTCTCACTGACACTCACACACTCACACACACACACTCAAACACACACTCACACTGATACTCACACACACACACACACACACACACACACACACACACTTTCAAACACACACACACACACACACACACACACACACACACACACACACACACACACACACACACACACACACACACACACACACACACACACACACACACACACACACACACACACACACACACACACACACACACACACACACACACACACACACACTCACTCAAACACGGGAGCAGTATCCCAAAATGTAATCCAATACAATAACCAATCACCAACACCTTTAGCCAATATTAAGTAACAATACTTTTACTTTCTGTAACTTTTGGATACCTTAATGTGCAAAGAAAGACGAGCGGAAATAAGAGCATGAAAAACATGAATTTAGACTTAATGGTGGATGTTCAAAATACAAAATGATTGCGTTATTTCCACCCCAGTCTGTTATCCCAACCCTAACCATATTTTTTGTCCCGGGAAATGAACAGGCTGTCGATCCAATGGGACATTTTTCAGACTATTTGGAGTTGGAACAATCAGTAAAGTTGACAACTTTTGTCATTGTGAGTCTCATCAAGTGTTGTTACTCAAAGAACACTTACATGTTTAACTGAGATTCAAAGTGTGTGTTTAAGCATCAAATAAAGTTTTCCCCAACTTGTGAATAATTTGCGTATATTTTTTGGACAAGGTGTTGAAATCAAATCGTTCCTGTATTGGAAATCATGGTTTTTAAGAGAACAGAATGCTATAAAGCCAATCAACTTGAGCCTTACGTCAAAACAGAGTAGATCAATGTAGTTGAGATAACATCTCTTTGGTAGGTGACCAATCACAAGGTGCCATGTGACCGTTAACGGAGTCATGGCTCTATTTTCTCAAGACTGAGCATGTATAAAACAATGTATAAAATCCTACTGATCAGTGTAAGTAGTTGCACGATGTTCTAGAGCAGTGGTTCCCAACCTGGGGGGCAAAGATCGCAGGGGGGGGGGCGCCAAAGATCGCAGGGGGGGCGCCAAAGATCATATTTAGAATTTTTTTTTTTATAATTATTAAAAAAAAGAAGATGTTTACATATCATTGTAACGCAATACATGATTGTCACTAAAAGCCTTTTCTCTACATTACAATAAAATATAAAAAATAATTGATTAATTAATGTTAATAAAAATTCAAGCTAGTAAAGGCATAAAAAAACAGAAATGTATAATTCTTTCTATAGAAATGTTTCTTCTGCCCGTAAAGTGTCCAAACCGGGCTTTTCTGGATAAGCGCATTTTTAGAACACAGTCATTGTCCATGCCGGTTTCAGTTGGATTATTTGTCAAAGTTGTGTGGGGGGGGCGCAACTTCCAACAGGAGTCATTTGGGGGGCTCTTGGGGAAAAAGGTTGGGAACCCCTGCTCTAGAGGCATCGCTCTGTGTATAATGTAGTGTTGTCACTAAAACAACATTTTGGTTTCGATACCAAGTCAAGAATTGCGATACCGATTATTTTTCGATACTTTTCTTAAAAAAGGGAAACAGTCTTAAATGTAATTATTGTGCTTTATTTCACACCAGAACCAGAACACAAACTTTTTAACAATGAGAACAATAAATAAAATAAATGACTAGAATTTGTATTAAATAAAATCAAGCATCATCTGTAAACAACTTTTTTGTTTTTCGCTTCTGGCGTCTTTTTTGTCAACAAGCCGAGACGCAGCGGCAGTTGCACTCCCACTCACAGCCATGCTTCTCGCTTTCTCACATGCTCTGGCAGCTAGCGCGTGCACGAGAGAGGGGAGGGACTTAGAGCGTGCACGAGAGAGGGGAGGCACTTAGAGCGTGCACGAGAGAGGGGAGGCACTTAGAGCGTGCTTGAGAGGGGAGGGACTTAGAGCGTGCTTGAGAGGGGAGGGACTTAAAGCGTGCTTGAGAGGGGAGGGACTTAGAGCGTGCACGAGAGAGGGGAGGGACTTAGAGCGTGCTTGAGAGGGGAGGCACTTAGAGCGTGCTTGAGAGGGGCGGGACTTAGAGCGTGCTTGAGAGGGGCGGGACTTAGAGCATGCTTGAGAGGGGCGGGACTTAGAGCGGGCTTGAGAGGGGCGGGACTGCAGGCACGGCTGCAGTGCAGGGAGTGGAAGCAGAGCGCTGAACACACACGGCTCTTTCTCACCGGAGTACTTTTCCCCGTCATTCTTAAAGTACCGATACTAATGAAACAGAGGAATCGTAACGTTTTTAACGGCAGGGTATCGCGGTACCTTTCAGGCATCGGTACACCGTGCAACACTAGTATAATGCGTGCAAAACAACAGCTTTATGATAGTTTATTGCAGTATTTCCACCACATTCCTCACTAGATGTACGCAAGTAAACTCAAACATGAACAAAGACAAATGTACTTCAACACACACAAAGAAGAAAGCCCATCCAGTAATGCTGTTCCAACATTTTCCTAACACGCTGTCACGAAACCTCTCCGTTGCATTTTCTGGCAGAATGAAGTTGTCGCTGCTCAAACAGAATCTCTCTCTGAGGCGATACACCAGAAATACATCCAACACTAAACCACTGTCTCTCTGACTCTGCGTTTCCCTTTTCTGCCCTCCTCCTCTCTCGCTTTCTCACATCCTTTTCTCACTTTGTGAACTCTCTCTGCCCTCAGATCGTCTCTCAATTACCAGCCTCAATATATCTGTCTGTTTTTCTTTGTGACGCAACCTTCTTTATCCCCGGATGTGTGTTTATCACTCGCTTTCTTTCTTCCCATGTTCTTTGTTGTCTCTTATTGTAAATAATTCCTGACACCGTGCAGTAAAAACAGCTTGATCATTAATTCTCGTTAAAGGTGTAACAGTCAACGAGTCCTTCAGGCTTAAAGGGGCCCTATTCTGCTTTCTAGGATGCTCCTTTTCCTGTAGTGTGTTTTATAGGTTTTAGTGCATGTAAATGGTCTGCAAAGGGTTTCATTTATCTCCAGGAGAGGACTCTTTAAAGTAGAGACACTACATTCTGATATACACCTGAACATCAGCAGGAGAGGACTCTTGAAAGTAGAGACACTACATACTGATATACACCTGAACATCAGCAGGAGAGGACTCTTTAAAGTAGAGACACTACATACTGATATACACCTGAACATCAGCAGGAGAGGACTCTTTAAAGTAGAGTCACTACATACTGATATACACCTGAACATCAGCAGGAGAGGACTCTTTAAAGTAGAGACACTACATACTGATATACACCTGAACATCAGCAGGAGAGGACTCTTTAAAGTAGAGACACTACATACTGATATACACCTGAACATCAGCAGGAGAGGACTCTTTAAAGTAGAGACACTACATACTGATATGAACCTGAACATCAGCAGGAGAGGACTCTTTAAAGTAGAGACACTACATACTGATATACACCTGAACATCAGCAGGAGAGGACTCTTTAAAGTAGAGACACTACATACTGATATACACCTGAACATCAGCAGGAGAGGACTCTTTAAAGTAGAGACACTACATACTGATATGAACCTGAACATCAGCAGGAGAGGACTCTTTAAAGTAGAGACACTACATACTGATATACACCTGAACATCAGCAGGAGAGGACTCTTTAAAGTAGAGACACTACATACTGATATACACCTGAACATCAGCAGGAGAGGACTCTTTAAAGTAGAGGCCTGTGTCTGAATGTTTTCTAGATCTTTCTGAAACTGAAAGGCAAACATTCCCACCCACCACTTGGCAGCTGTTTGAACTCTTGTTTGTTATTTGTCTTTCTGTCACTTTTCTTTTAAAGCGAGTGCCCTCCAGGAGTGAAACTCACCGAGTGTCACACCGATTATCGCTCTGATCTAACCCCTGACCTTAAAGAAACTCTAAGGGAACTGTCTTATATTTAGTAATACACATCTAATTCTGTTATCATCACTAGTCTAATCGCTAATACATACAAGAGAATGGAAATATAGATAAGATGTTTTTCTACTTTCCTTTCATGAAGCATATTCAGTCAGTAGTCTATACACCAACAATGAAACACATGAGAACATGTTGGTTGCAGGATGAGCATTTTAAAGTGATCTCCATGTGCAAATATCCTGCAAAATGATCTTTTGTTTTGTGCAAACATAATGCTGAGTTACAGTGTTCGGTTCCAATGGAGCCAGTCGTGGGATTTTCATATCCTGTACAGAAAAGTCACGATGTCAGCAGTCCATGTTTCTGTTCCTCAAACAAACCTCAAGGTCTGAAAGTGAAGCTCAGTGTTTTAAACTCTGCCTTACGCTCCACTGGTTGCATTGATTGGATAAGAAAACATGATAAAAACCATCACTTGATCTCAATTGCTATTTTCAAGTGTTCTTCAATACGGCATGAAGTTTATTTAGTGAGTCATGATCCCATTTAGAGTTAAAGGGGACATATTCAGCTCATTTACAAACACAAAATATATATAACACACTACAGGAAAGAGAAACCCCCAAAAAGCAGAATATGGGCACTTTAAAATAGACATTAAGACATAGCATGCACAGGCAGCTACTGTAAATGTATATTTGGATGCAAGTTCTAGACATATTATGGATGTGTGCCTGGTGTGTGTGGTTGAACTGGTTTAGTCTAAAACCAACCCCTTCCCAATAAACAGACATAATATGGCAAAAAGGAGACCAAGGGGTGTCAACAAATATATTCAGGGGCGTAAACAACTAAGGTGAGTAGATCAATATTCAAGAATAATATCTGTAGGCCGTGTATACTAATAAAACAAGACATGTTAAAGAATTAAAATAAAAACATAACTTATATAATAAACTCAGTTAATGATTAGAAGAAAGGATCCTGAAGCGTTGCAATAGGAGTTCATACAAAGGCTATTTAAAGGAGAAAAGACTGTTTGTTAAGTCAGCTGAAATTTGTAAAGACAATCAGGGAAGTTGCAAAGTTCTCACATGACGATGCCTGATTGGCCACACACACATTATTGTATGTGTTGCATAGTGAGGACCAAGTAAAGTAAAAGTCCCAAAAAATGAGGACCAGCTGTTTAATGTTATTGCGCACGCACGCACGCACACACACACAATCTCATTCACGGATTTTCTCTCTCTCGCACTGCCTCTATCTCTCGCCCACTGCTGCCCTGAGTGATAAAATGAGCTTATACAACGATTCAGCAGTTCGAGTCAATAAATGATCTGCTGGACACACACACACACACACACACACACACACACACACACACACTTTCTCACACACACACACACACACACACACACACACACACACACACACACACACACACACACACACACACACACACACACACACACACACACACACACACACACACACACACACACACACACACACACACACACACACACACACACACACACACACACACACACACACACACACACACACACACACACACACACACACACACACACACACAGAATCAATATTTCCCTCCCTCATTGTCTGCTTTCCTGCTGTAATCGTGCCAGGGTGGAAACAAAGTACCTTGGCATCCCGTTGCATAATTAACTTTATTAAAAATCTAAAAGTTTGATCAATAAACAGCATTTGCATTTACACAACCTATAGTAAAAGGTGTTTTGTTTTTTTACTGCAGCGGTGTTGGCTTACGGTCCCGAGAATCGGTTCCCATTTGGAACAAACGATCAGCCGGGCAATACTTTTTAATGACCTACTATTCGCTATTAATGACCATTTTAAAGAGCAGCACACTCCTTCACAAGTTTTCATATCAGATTGTCACAAGTCAGATCACAATGAAGAATATGCTGCTAAAATATACCTCTAAAAAACAGCTTATGCCACAATGACAACAACAAGTAGAAGACTAGCTCCGGTGGCTATGCTAACATCATCCATGTAATACCAGAATAACTTTTTTGCAGCCCTATGATGCAAAACATTGTACATTAATACTGGAAAAATAACCATTTATGGGAAAATATACATCAGAGGACGTTATTCGAGTGAAAGTCAGACAATAGATTTCTACTTTTTAGCGGTAGCTGCCGTAAGCAAACGCTAGGCTAAACGCTAGGCTAAATGCTAGGCTAAACGCTAGGCTAAACGCTAGGCTAAATGCTAGGCTAAATGCTAGGCTAAACGCTAGGCTAAATGCTAGGTTAAACGCTAGGCTAAATGCTAGGCTAAATGCTAGGCTAAACGCTAGGCTAAATGCTAGGCTAAATGCTAGGCTAAATGCTAGGCTAAATGCTAGGCTAAATGCCGGTGAAAAATAATTATTCACATCACTCTGGATAACAGTATAGCGTTGGAGAAATCCTTATTCAATTACATTTTCCTCCGTAAGATTAGTACCGACAGGTGCACAGTCTGCCATCGTTGCTATTGTGAGCGGCGTGGCTAAGATATGCAGCAATGTAAACCAAGTCGACATGACGTTGCTTTTACTCGTGGATCTTGGCAGTTGAAAAGCAAACTGGGTTGCATTTGTTTCGCAAATTGAACCAACTGCGTACCAAACTAGCACAGAGCTGATCTCAGTAGAAAATAAGCTGTATCTGTGTTCATGCTGCGCTGCTGAATAGAGGTAATCACCTCCGCTGTCAGACCGGCTGCTTCAGCTAAACACACTTTGATTCTCCGCCGTCCTTCACAGGAAAGCGTCTCCAGAGATCAGGAGGAATTAAAACACTGAGAGAACTCGGGAAACACTTTGGTTTGTGGAGAGACGAGCGCTGTCTGTGAACACGTTCGCTTGATTTTATTATCAGCCTCGGCAGCATTGTATGTATTCATTGTGTGTGTGTGTGTGTGTGTGTGTGTGTGTGTGTGTGTGTGTGTGTGTGTGTGTGTGTGTGTGTGTGTGTGTGTGTGTGTGTGTGTGTGTGTGTGTGTGTGTGTGTGTGTGTGTGTGTGTGTGTGTGTGTGTGAGAGTACCTGTCAGAAGTCTCATGAATAGCACTTAGCTTTAAGATACTTCAAGGTAAAGACAGATTTATTGTCCTGTCTTTTCTTTTGTTTTATAAAATAGAGGCTGATAAGAGATAAGAAGGTCTGTAGGAATTTTCCGTTATGAACTTCATATTTTAAATGACCTTTGAAGAGGACATATTCTGCTGATGTGCAGGTTCATATCAGAATGCAGTTCCTCTGACATGTCTCCGTGCTTTAATGTTCTAAAGCTCTTTATTGTTCTCATACTGCCTGTGCTGCAGCACCTCTTTTCACCCTCTGTCTGAAACCAGAACCCAGTCTGTTCTGATTGGTTAGCTCTGATGTGATTGGTCAACCAGCTTAGAGATGTCCCGCCCCTTAGCCTATCACATACAATGTGTTGGAGCGCTAGCCAATAGGAGCACGAGCATAACATGGTGAACTTCACTAATTAATCTAACTTTTTTATTTACAGCACTTTTAATTTCTTAAAAACACAAAAGAGCAAAGTGGCAACAACTTCATAAAACAAGAACAGCTCCGCCTCATACCTGACTTTGACAAGACAATATGAGCTTCTCTACTTGTGCCTTTTATTTTCCCATGATGCACCTGCCTGCAGCCTCATTCATAAATCAAGTCACTGAATGAACAAAATGACTAAGTGTCCCCACCACAGAGATCCAGTCCTGTGTGTCCTGCTCTGAATGAAAGCAGCTGTTCTGTGTGTGAACCAGTCCAAGCTAATCAATACTGGACTCACTTCCGTTGACGAGTCAATGACTGTTCTGAACACTCTAAATATAGATCGTATTTGCACATTGATACCAGGAGCAGCAGGATGTTTAATGCATGGCTCTCAGTCTGTGTAATTGCTTCCGTTTGACCACACCTGGGTCACACAGTTCAGTGACTGATAAATACATAAATAAAGATTGAGATTGAGTCAGGAAGTTTCTCAAAGTGTTCCGAGGAATTCCCAAACCTCAAGAGATATAATTATTCCTCTGGTTGCATCTTAGAATGTATTTAATTCATTATCTTAATAGTAAATGAGTTAATTGTATATTTCACCGTACAATATTTAACCGTACATTCTGTTCTTTCACCTCCACCATTTTATTCAAATGTTTGTCTTATGTCCTTTATTTAATATGCTGCATAGTTGGAGGAGCTCGGGACCTAAGATTTCCATTGCCATAACTACACTGTAGCTACTGTAAATATGATAATAAAACCCTTGAATCCTTGAATCTTGGTATTTCCCGGGATCTCCTACAAATTCCCAATCATCATGAAAAAAGTCAGAACGAATGATCGTTGTCGCCCAAAAGCTACTATAGTGTCGCTGACTGAAGAAACACACATTTAAAGCACATTTCAAACAAAGAAAAGCAAGGTAATAAAAACGATAAACCCTCTACCTCCTTTTATAATAAATGTCTGGGCACCCCTAGTGTCATGGCCACAACATGCACAGGGCTTTAAGGCTCTACATTTTAAAAAGCAATCACTAAAATGCTTCTTTTTTTAAACCCCAGTGCAAACACAGCCTCGTGCCACCACTTCTGCACAAACGTATGCATGTACACCACCATGCATAGACGTATTAGTCACTTCATTACAAAGAACACGCACATCAATACTGAACACACCGTTCAAAAATGCAACAGCACATCCTGAGATTTAGAAAGTCAACACGTGCACGACAAGAGGAGCTTCTCCTGTTATAGATAGAGAGATAGATTGAAGATTCAACGTATTGTTATTACGTAGTACAGGTACTATGTAACGAAACAGTTTCTCTGCATTTGACCCATCCTAGTGTTAGGAGCAGTGGGCTGCCATTATGTACAGCGCAGACAGACAGACAGACAGACAGACAGACAGACAGACAGACAGACAGACAGACAGACAGACAGACAGACAGACAGACAGACAGACAGACAGACAGATAGACAGACAGATAGACAGACAGACAGACAGACAGACAGACAGACAGACAGACAGACACACAGACACACAGACAGACAGACAGACAGACAGACAGACAGACAGACAGACAGACAGACAGACAGACAGACAGACAGACAGACAGACAGATAGACAGACAGACAGATGGATAGACAGACAGATGGATAGATAGATAGATAGATAGAAACAAGCTGAATAATTAAATCTTCAGCTGTTTCTAATTAATCTCTTTTTAATAAAAAGACTCCTTGTTTTCCCGATGCCTTGATTATAAGTGTTTTGTTTACGTGGAAAGGAGGAGGGTGTACGTGCATTAAATACACTTTAAATAAGCCAGAGTTTTAGAGTCGATCAGCAGAGTCTTTAGACAGAAACGGATGCCTAATCTCCACATGTAGAAAGCTTCTCACATGGCTCTTTATCTGCACCCTATCACTGCAGGGAGAGGCTGTATCTCCATATCGGCCCATGCAACGACAAACTGTTCCTGCACCTTTGATCGGGGCACAGGAGTGCGCCATAAATATTACATAACCATAGAAATCATTAAGTTAGTGCACCGGAAACTAAGTGAAGAAATGTGACAATGAGATGTACAGGAAACGTATTACCACCTCAGGAACAGATATGTGCATACCTCATACACCCTGCCAGAGCATTTCAAAACGGTTTGCTGTGTTTGTGTGAAAGTATGCATCGTCAGAGTGGGGAAATCTCAGGTTAGAACAAATCTCAAGAGCTGAGACAATATGCAAATTCCGGTATTTACTGGTCTAATTGAAGCTCTTCTACGACACGACTATAAGAATCCTTCACAGCAGAACAGCTCAGAGAAAACCAGATTCGTATCGAGCACAGATGAGTTAAATGAGAGGGTTTAATCACAACAGTGAAGCGCAGTTACTTGCTGTTCCTCTAAAGCAGTGGTTCTCAAAGTGGGGGACCCAGGGGGGCGCAGGGGCATGACAGGGGGGGCGCGAGAGACCAGGAGGAAAAATGGTTATTAAAAAAATAAATAAATAAAGATTACAAAAATAAATTAAAAAAAATCATATTTGGAAAAATTATTGATTGAAAATAATATGATACTATTATGATGATACGTCTGGCTCTCTGTGTGTGTGTGTGTGTGTGTGTGTGTGTGTGTGTGTGTGTGTGTGTGTGTGTGTGTGTGTGTGTGTGTGTGTGTGTGTGTGTGTGTGTGTGTGTGTGTGTGTGTGTGTGGAACGAGCCATTTTGTGTGCGTGCGCGAGCGAAAGAGAGAGAGAGAGCGCACCGGTACCTGAGATCGTTGTTGTTAGCTTCTGGTGCTAGCGAGCTACGCTAACGCTAACTAATAAGGAGTTTTTTCAACAACAAGTGGAGGAGAGTCCTCTCCTGTCAGACTGAGAGACTCAGTGAGCTAAAGGACTCTCAGTGTTATCTCAGTGGGTCACAAACGTTTTGGTCACCATTAATGTAAACAATTATTTCCGAGGCACACGTTTATATGATCATTATAGTTATAAAAAAATAAGAGAATAAATGAAAAACAGGTATGAAACACTATATGGCAGTAAAACAAGAATAAAGTTTAAAAGGGTGATTTGTAAAATATCCACAAAGAAAAAGTAAATATGTTTACAGTTCTGTTTCAAATGGGTGAGAGGTATCCATAGATCTCTCATGTTGCTCTCAAAGTGCACCAGATTGATGCTTTCAACTTCAAAATTTAAAATAAATCTTCCCGGGGGAGCATGCCCCCGGACCCCCCTACAGTATGTGAGGTCCACACACCACCTATAAAAATAGCACTTGACCCCTGCTTACACCTATATGCCGTGAGCTGATTATCGAGCCTTCATTGTAACAGTCGCGGGTACATTGTGTATATGCATGGGGAGTGTTGCAGTAGAACATTCCACTGTAGCGCCCGGTACATTAATGGGAAACCCTACATGTTTGAGCACCCTCTATGAAACGTCAAGCTACCCCACAGCACCCCCAAAATAAATCTCTGGCGCCGCCACTGAGCCTGACTATTTGTGTTGGGGGGGGCCTGACAGAAAAAGTTTGAGAACCACTGATCTAAAGACATGTCTAAAAATGGATATTTGAAGAACCGTGCATCGGACTCTGTTTTCTTTCTCATGTGAAGTAACAAGGAGTGAACTCTGAAAATAATCACTGGAGCAGTCAAATAAAAAAAGCAATTACTCCCTCAGGAGACCATGGATCAACATCAGTAAAGAAATTCATGAAATGGAGACTGGCGTTTTTTTAAGACTAAGAAAAGACTTAAACTGTTCGATGGTCTAAGTTATTCAAATAGATCTTGATATGAGTATGATATATGTCCTCTAACACAATACACTGTTATATACCGTGAGTCCGTTAGTGCACAGGAACGTACTTTCTTACAACGCTATATTTTCTACTTTTTAATGCTCTGTTTTTGAGATGTTTAAATCCTATAAATATTTATACTCTTTAATTTCTACTTATGTGCAATGCCTTCATCAATAAAATAAATCTTATCTCTAGATCACATCAAATACATACTGTACGCAGGAACTAGAAATCTACTTATTTCCACCTCAAAAATATACAAACACCTGCCAGAGCTTTTAAAAACAGTTTGCTATATTTAGGTAAAAGAAGGCACTGTCAAAGTAGGGCTGCTCAATTAATCGTATTTTAATCGCAATTACGATTTTGGCTTGCAACGATTACGAAAACAACGTAATCGAAATAAAACGATTTTTTTTTTTTTTCACTTGAATTATTCAGGATAATCAACTGTTAAAAACTTACTGTTCACATTTTTTTTTCAATAAATGGATGTTTCCAAAGTAAATGGATAATCGTTTTTAATAATCGTGATATCAATTATTGACCCAAATAATAGAGATTATGATTTTGGCCATAATCGAGCAGCTCTATGTCAAAGTCTGGAAAGCTCAGTTAGAAGCTCTTCTATACAGTAACATCTATGAGAGTCCTTCACAACACAGAAACCTCATATCCATATAGAGCACAGATTAGGGTCTGGGTCTGGGCATGGGTCAGAGTCTGGGCATGGGTCTGGGTCTGGGCATGGGTCAGAGTCTGGGCATGGGTCTGGGTCTGGGCATGGGTCTGGGTCTGGGCATGAGTCTGGGTCTGGGCATGGGTCAGAGTCTGGGCATGGGTCTGGGTCTGGGCATGGGTCTGGGTCTGGGCATGAGTCTGGGTCTGGGCATGGGTCTGGGTCTGGGCATGGGTCAGAGTCTGGGCATGGGTCTGGGTCTGGGCATGGGTCTGGGTCTGGGCATGGGTCAGAGTCTGGGCATGGGTCTGGGTCTGGGCATGGGTCAGAGTCTGGGCATGGGTCTGGGTCTGGGCATGGGTCTGGGTCTGGGCATGGGTCAGAGTCTGGGCATGGGTCAGAGTCTGGGCATCTCAGGTTAGATCAAAACTCCAGAGCTGAAAATTCAAACTGAAAGTGTATTAATCTTTCTTCTATAACACCTATATAAGAATCCTTCACAACAGAACAGCAAACAGGAAACCACATTTAAAAAGAAGCACACATCAGATGTGAGACCCACAGTGACTCTCCACAGAGCAGCAACACTTTCCATCA
>JAPTMU010000113.1:385000-432500 GCA_028583405.1 Pogonophryne albipinna
TTACATACCCCACCTTTAAAGGACATTTTTTAAGTATCCTTAAGGCCTAGCCTGCTTATTTGTGTCCCATGCAGTGCCATTTTGAATGCTTGAATAATACTGCATTATTTTCCTGAATTATTTTCACATGTAGTCACTGGAGTCGAGATGAGTCACTGTATTGTTAAACATGTGATCTCTTCAACTCACCCCAACAGGCCACAGCGGAGCAGCATCGTTCTTTAATGATCCATGGATTCAAATAATAATTGTGTGGGACAAATTAGTATTCAGTTTTAGGCTAAACTGTCAATTCAAGAGTGAGACAACAAACTAATGACACGCTACACTCACTCGACTCCATGTCAAGATTGAATCAGTATGTGTGTGTGTGTGTGTGTGGGCTGGTCAGATGGAGCCAATCTATTGTAACACCCACGACGAAAAAAACACACTCTTCTCTCAGAGTGATGAGAGAACGAGGCTACCCACACCTCCTCTCTCTCTGAGTCACTGTCTGCTGTGTTGGCCTAATACCGTATGTCCACTTATAACTAATATAACCTGGTATTTGCTCTCGGTATTCACACATACGCACAACAAGATGAAAATAAACTTTAAAACAGAACTTAGTTGAATACTCGATTCTGACTGGTCAATTTTGACATTCCATCGGTCTGCTATTTTTCGCTAACAGACCGTCTGTAAGAAGAACAGACCGTTGCTAAGGAAGATCAAGGGACTATGTGCAAAACATTAAAGGGAACAGAGGAAGAAGACAGACAGGAAGTAAACACTAAAGGGAACAGCAGAAGAAGAATACACTAAGTAAACACTAAAGGGAACAGCAGAAGAAGAATACACTATGTAAACACTAAAGGGAACAGCGGAAGAAGACAGACAAGAAATAAACACTAAAGGGAACAGCAGAAGAAGACAGACAGGAAGTAAACACTAAAGGGAACAGCAGAAGAAGACAGAGAGGAAGTAAACACTAAAGGGAACAGCAGAAGAAGACAGGCAGGAAGTAAACACTAAAGGGAACAGCAGAAGAAGACAGACAGGAAGTAAACACTAAAGGGAACAGCAGAAGAAGACAGGCAGGAAGTAAACACTAAAGGGAACAGCAGAAGAAGACAGACAGGAAGTAAACACTAAAGGGAACAGCAGAAGAAGACAGACAGGAAGTAAACACTAAAGGGAACAGCAGAAGAAGACAGACAGGAAGTAAACACTAAAGGGATCAGCAGAAGAAGACAGACAGGAAGTAAACACTAAAGGGAACAGCAGAAGAAGACAGACAGGAAGTAAACACTAAAGGGAACAGCAGAAGAAGACAGACAGGAAGTAAACACTAAAGGGAACAGCAGAAGAAGACAGAGAGGAAGTAAACACTAAAGGGAACAGCAGAAGAAGACAGACAGGAAGTAAACACTAAAGGGAACAGCAGAAGAAGACAGACAGGAAGTAAACACTAAAGGGAACAGCAGAAGAAGACAGACAGGAAGTAAACACTAAAGGGAACAGCAGAAGAAGACAGAGAGGACGTCAACAATAAATTAGTATTTCCATTTTAAGCTAAATACATTTTTAATTCACACATTTGGAGACACATATTATACTTTTGACTCGAAAAATGTACTTTAGTTCTTCAAAAATCATGATATTCTTATACAATGTGATGATGTGCAGTGTTCTAATGTACCCGGTTTGTAAAAACAGTCCTTCAATTGGCTCCACATTGACGAACTACAACATTAATCATGTATTTGGTCGTGATCCAAAGAGCCAATTTGCCAAACAAGTCATTTTCCTTTAATACATTTAGCATATAACACTTCTGTACTTCTAAACTAAGTAACATTTGCTTTTCAGGACTTGTTGCGTGTTTCAAGATAATACTACTTTTTCACAGGATCTTCTTCCATCTCAAAACAGTCGCTTTTATGAATTGTCTTTTTTAGTTTTTGTTTGCGTTTTTTAATTATTACGTGTTTAATGTGAAGCACTTCGAATCGCCTCCGTGTCTTAAAATGTGCTGAATAAACTAACCTTGAACAAGGGTTGAAATGTTCTCATACAGACGATATGAGCCGCATTAGGGCTGTCTCTGTATGTCCGTCTGTCTCTAATAAAGATCATTTCTACGTAACTCATCCTAATCATCCATTAACAAGCTTCTCAAAAAGCCTAAAAAAACAATCCACGATTCTTCCTCAGAGTTAATTCGATTGTTCAGTCGAGAGGAGACCGACTCCTGCGTAAGTGAATCTGAACGGAAGGAGAATTACTTTTACTGGTTGTGTTTCCAAAGATAGCTTTTATAGCATTGGTCTTTCTCTGCTGTTGTTATAGCATCTTGTCATTTACCTTTTGAATCTGATCCAGATCATGTCAATCACTTAGCTAAAGCTAACCGCAGTACCTTGTAAACAATCAGTGCTCTTTTGTTGCTGAGCTTTAGACTGACAGGATGGGGCCAAATGGGTTTTTAGGAGATTTGGGGCTCGATTGTAGGAGTCTTAGACGAAGACATCTTCAAATCTGGACTTTAATTGTGATAGAAAAGCCACGAGAAAGCTTTTTGTTGGACGGAGACTCTCCTCTGTCTTAGTATACCAGGTCATGGTGCATGCACATTGTGAGTATTTGCTTAAAGGTAGGTGCGAGACAGCGACCCTTTGGCGGTTGGATTTTCAGGGAAAGAATTGAACACCAGAGGAGGTAGAATTGCAAACCATGGTGACTTTACTCCCAAAAACACCACAAGAGCACAGTAGCCAGAATGTAAGTGTTCACCCCTCTCTGTACAGGTTCACCGCCCCCCTCTAACTGAAGACTGGCTCTTTTTATAGAGGTTCTTCAGAGGATTTGATTGGGAGAAACCATTCACAGGTACACTTAATAAATACATGTGTCATTATTATTATTATTATAAAGAAGATTCACAATATAATTTACATAGCATTATTAGTTATTCATAGCCATCTGTTAATTGAACACAAGAACAACATTATAACTGACCAGAATAAATATAACTACATTCCCAACTCCGGTTCAGAGTGGTGGTTTGTTACTGGACTTCTGTGCTAGTCATGGATTGGCCATAACAAACACCATGTTCGAACATAAGGATGCTCATAAGTGTACGTGGTACCAGAGCACCCTAGGCAGAAGGTCCATGATCGATTTCGTTATCGTATCATCGGACCTGAGGCCGTATGTTTTGGACACTCGGGTAAAGAGAGGGGCGGAGTTGTCAACTGATCACCATCTGGTGGTGAGTTGGGTCGAGTGGCGGGGGAAGCCTCTGGATAGACCTGGTAAGCCCAAACGTGTAGTTCGGGTGAACTGGGAACGTCTGGAGGAGGCCCAAGTTCAGGAGGCCTTCAACTCACACCTCCGGCGGAGCTTTTCAGGCATTCCTGTGGAGGTTGGGGACATTGAACCAGAGTGGTCGGTGTTCAAAGCCTCTATTGCCGAAGCCGCGGCGGGGAGCTGTGGTCTCAAGGTCCTAGGTGCCTCAAGGGGCGGTAACCCTCGAACCTCCTGGTGGACACCGGTGGTCAGGGAAGCCGTCCGACTGAAGAAGGAGGCCTTCAGGGATTTGTTATCCCGGGGGACTCCCGAGGCAGTTGCAAGGTACCGACAGGCCCGAAGGGCAGCAGCCTCATCCGTGGCCGAGGCAAAGCAGCGGGTGTGGGAGAAGTTCGGAGAGGACATGGAGAAGGACTTTCGGGCGGCACCAAAGTTGTTCTGGAAAACTCTCCGACACCTCAGGAGGGGGAAGCAGGGGACCCTCCAAGCTGTGTACAGTAAGGATGGGACGTTGTTGACCTCAACTGATGGAGTGTTAGGGCGTTGGAAGGAACACTTTGAGGAACTCCTGAACCCGACAACTCCGCCCTCTATGTTAGAGGCAGAGCTGGAGTATGACGGGGGATCGGCACCAATCTCCCGGGGGGAGGTCACTGAGGTTGTTAAACAACTCCACAGTGGCAAAGCCCCGGGGGTGGATGAGATCCGCCCAGAAATGCTGAAGGCTCTTGGTGTTGAGGGACTGTCATGGTTGACACGTCTCATCAACATTGCGTGGAAGTCGGAAACAGTACCGAAGGAGTGGCAGACCGGGGTGGTGGTTCCCATTTTTAAAAAGGGGGATCAGAGGGTGTGTGCCAATTACAGAGGCATCACACTACTCAGCCTCCCCGGGAAAGTTTACTCTAAGGTACTCGAAAGGAGGGTCAGGCCGATTGTCGAACCTCAGATTGAGGAGGAACAATGCGGATTCCGTCCTGGTCGTGGAACGACGGATCAGCTTTTTACTCTCGCAAGGATCCTGGAGGGGGCCTGGGAGTACGCTTATCCGGTCTACATGTGTTTTGTGGACTTGGAGAAGGCGTATGACCGGGTTCCCAGGGAGTTACTGTGGGAGGTGCTGCGGGAGTATGGGGTGAGGGGGTCTCTACTCAGGGCCATCCAATCTCTGTACTCCCAAAGCGAGAGCTGTGTCCGGGTCCTCGGCAGTAAGTCGGACCCATTTCCGGTGAGGGTTGGCCTCCGCCAGGGCTGCGCTTTGTCACCAATCCTGTTTGTAATATACATGGATCGGATTTTGAGGCGTAGTCATGGGGGAGGGGGTCTGCAGTTCGGTGGACTAAGGATTGCACCACTGCTTTTTGCAGATGATGTGGTTCTGATGGCTTCCTCGGTCTGCGACCTTCAGCACTCACTGGATCGGTTCACAACCGAGTGTGAAGCGGCTGGGATGAGGATCAGCACCTCCAAATCTGAGGCCATGGTTCTCAGCAGGAAACCGATGGACTGTCCACTCCAAGTAGGGAATGAGTCCTTACCCCAAGTGAAGGAGTTCAAGTATCTCGGGGTCTTGTTCTCGAGTGAGGGAACAATGGAGCGTGAGATGGGCCGGAGAATCGGAGCAGTGGGAGCGGTACTGCAGTCGCTTTACCGCACCGTTGTGACGAAAAGGGAGCTGAGCCAGAAGGCAAAGCTCTCTGTCTACCGGGCCATTTTCGTTCCTACCCTCACCTATGGTCATGAAGGATGGGTCATGACCGAAAGAACGAGATCGCGGATACAAGCGGCCGAGATGGGTTTTCTCCGCAGGGTGGCTGGTGTCTCCCTTAGGGATAAGGTGAGAAGTTCGGTCATCAGGGAGGGACTCGGAGTTGAGCCGCTCCTCCTTCGCGTCGAAAGGAGCCAGTTGAGGTGGTTCGGGCACCTAGTTAGGATGCCACCTGGGCGCCTCCCTAGGGAGGTGTTCCAGGCACGTCCAGCTGGGAAGAGACCAAGGGGTAGACCTAGGACCAGGTGGAATGATTATATCTCTTCGCTGGCCTGGGAGCACCTTGGGATCCCCCAGTCAGAGCTGGTTGATGTCGCCAGGGAAAAGGAAGTTTGGGGCTCTCTGCTGGAACTGCTACCCCCGCGACCCGATCACGGATAAGCGGAAGAAGATGGATGGATGGACATTCCCAACTAAGACAGAAACCCCTATGCCTATCTCGCCACTTGGTTCGTCCCGGAACCAGGTGTTTGTTCCCCCTGAGGACCTTTTGGCCAAACACACTGGAGCGGACACAGGACGAAACAACATGGGTGAGTGATAGATGTAAACTTTTCACTTCAGAAGCACTTGTTGTTATATTCCATGGAATGCTCTTAACATCCCGATAGCAATGAATATCTGAAATGCTTTGACAATAAATACATAAACAAATATCATCTGTGGAAGCCGTGGCACTGTAAAAAGAACGACCAATCATCTGAGCCGGCTAAAGTAACTGGATGGTCTACCTGCCTGTCAGCCTTCCATCTGTGCACAAACTGATCTCGTGCCCTCATTGGTCATGTGCGCGTTCGTGTGTGTTGGAGGAGGGGCTCTGTGAGGAAGTGGCAGATTTCTTCCGGCTGTGTATTTTCAAATTCTAGCGCAATCGAGCCGGTTTCTCCAAAATTACCTACCCCACCTTTAAAGTTGTGCAGTGTTAGAAATGTGTCAAAGTTAGTCCTCTCGGTTCTCTAAATACTTCGTCCAGAGTTGACTCTTCTGTCGGGTTGTTATGAGCTTTACTCCAGAAATCCTCAGTTTTGTTGTTGAGGAAAAACACAAATGTAAAAGTCTAGATACGTATTCGTTATTCTCTAATTTGCCTTGTCAAGGATGCGAATCAAAATCTGTTTGGAAAGTTCTGGAAACAGCTTCCTTCCTAATGATTCAAAATACTCCTTTTCGCTCTGGTCTGAAGATTCTTGTTCTAGAAACATGGTCCTTGTTGAAATAAAGACATAATAAACGTCTCATTCTGTTATGCCAACATGTTAGCATGGACCATTCAACCAACATAACATTGGTAAATTAAAGGTAACTTGCTAAATTGTTAGCTAGTAATCAACAGTGGAATCAAAGTGTTTTCCATTGTTTTAACCCTTAGATGCCCTTAGAGTGGCTGGACCCTACACTCTTAAGTGGGTCAAAAAGGACACGTATTAGAATGTGTTTTTATGCCATTTTTGTCATGTTGGTTAAGAACAATCACTTGTATAATATTTAGTATTATATTTTGGTTCACACTACAAATATTATATATTTCATTTTTCACTATTTATAATTTTAGACATTTTTTTTTACATTTTGAAAAAAAAACGAAATCCCATAGAAATGCATGCGGGTCATTTTTGACCCACGTGTGGAAGCTTGGGGTAGTTAATACAAAAACTACAATTTCTTAAAATGTATCAAATTTAAAATGTGAATGGCATGATATCCAAAACATGATTTTTGAGGAATGGCTGGAATATGAAATGATAAAAAAATGTAATTACAAAAATACTCTAAGAAAACCACCTCACCGCGTCAAAAAAGACCCACTTATGCATCTAAGGGTTAATGGAGAGCGATTCCGTCACCAACATTTCTACGTGCCCTTTTTTTTCAAGCCGCAACTGGAAGCGATGGGAAACCTTACTTCCGTTAATATTAGTCTGTGACAAATATGGAGAACTTGTTGATTTTGGGTGTGGGTCTATCGTTATCCAGAGGTTTAAGAAAGGTACCATGGGGTCAGATTAGAAAGTTCCAAAGGGGGGTTCGTTTAGCATGAAACACTTAAAATAACTAAATGGACAAGTTAAAAAGGAAAGTAGAAAGAAAGGGAGGTCATAGAAAACTATTTCTGCTATAAAGTGAGCAATGATTGAGAGTCAGAGCTAAGCATTTCAGATGTGTGTATCAAACACTGCTCTGTAACTTTAATTCATGTACCTTTGTTCTTCATGTTTTATTATCTCTGCTTTTAAATGAGTGTTTTTAAATGCCATTTTATAAAATGTTTCTTAATGTCTTTTTGTGTAAAGCACTTTGAGTTGCCTTGTGTTGGAAGGTGCTATATCAATAAACTTGCCTTCTAAGATCTGTGTCACCTGTCATAATCATTTTACTGCATCTAATGAAAATCCTCCCAAATTGAAGTCACTAAATATACGACGGACGCGCCTTACGACCCTAAAGTATTAGCATGGAAGTCAATGAGTAATTGCTATGAAGTTTAACCGTTGATGTATAAAGGGAACAGCGTTGGAAGCAATGTTCATATGGAATCGGACACTCGAGAACAAAAAAAGGAACCATATCTGGGCCAATAAAAAGAAAGCGTACTGTCCTTAAGCCCCGCCTCCAGTCCGTTACGTTACCTCTGGTCTCGTCAGTCAAATGAATGGAAGAGGGAAAATAACTCTGGATTCAGGCTTTTTGTGCATTTTAGGACCTGAACAGTATAAGCTGATTTACAGACGTCTCTTTCCCAATGTTAGTCAATGGCAAAAAGTATTTTTGAGGGCAAAATGATATCATATGAAAAACTAAATCAACTTTGTACTGTGAAATGCCGACATGATAAACAAAATCAACAAGAAGGAGGCAACAAAATCCAACTGTGTCCGTAAAATAAAATAATTAACAAGGCAGAAAAACAACAACAAGAGGAATAAACACAAGATTGTGTATCGCTTTTTCGCATTGAAAGTGTTCCTTTGTTTTGCGAGAATGGAACAGCTGGTATTCCCTCAGTGACACGTAGCTGAGTTGATATGCATTGAAATGGATGTTATTTTGAACAGTTTGCGTGGATGCTTCCTGCTCCAACGATGGGATTATACTGGAGTCACAGGCCTGGAAACTCAGAGGAGAAATGGCCTCATTGTTTCCTAACTGCCCAAACTTTAGAGATGGATCCGAGGAGACACCAAACTCTGATCCGTCCTAAAGGAAATGGTACAAATGGATCTCTGTGGTCTGGAGTAATGGCTTCCTGTGATGAGCTTCATCCACTTTCCTCCTATCCCCTTATTTCACAAAATCATTATGAGTACGCCTGTTTTTCTGTAACCCTTTTTAACTTTTACTTCAATGTTCAAAACGTTTCATCCCATAAGTCTTCCAAACACTTGGACCTTTGAAAGAACATCCATAACATTCATCTGTTTGCAACTCATATCAATATTCAAATTACTTGTATATAGACTATTCTGCACTATTTCTATTCCTACTATATTTTATTGTATTTACCTGCACTGTTGTATCTGTGTTATTGTGTTGCTCTGCTGGAGGAGCCTGACCTCAGATGGTCATTGTCATATCTACACTGTAGCTACAAATGACAATAAAAGCCTTGAATGTTAACAATAAAACGTTTCATTTATTTATTATCATGACTTGCTCCTATCTGTATTCAGTGATTTGAATGACTTTGTAGACTGCAGGGTAGCTGGTGGATTTACTCCAGGTGGAACTAAAGTCTGATTCAACACTTGAATATATTTCACATCATTCATCCACATCTGAGAAGTAACTAAAGGTATTAATACATGTAGTGGAGTAAAAGTACACCATGTACCTCTGAACTAGTGGAGTAGAAGTACACAGTAACATAACATTGAAGTACGAGTCTCTCAAAATGTTCCTTAAGTACAGCATTTGAGTAAATGTTAGCTACATGGACCAGTTATCACTTATACAGAGAGCAGGTGAGCCATCTTTGGGATCCTCTGAATAAATGTTCATATTGTATTCAGACCTCTCCTGTTGTGTCTCTGCGTCTCAACTCTGAAGTAACTGCGTCTCCGTCTTTCTGTCTCTGAGTGAAAACACCATTAGTAGCAATTTGTCCGCGGGAGTCTGGGAATCCGCAGCGAGACGTTTTGTGTTTTGGGAGATAACGACGGCTCGTATCGCTTTCAGGCGTCCGCCCAACAGAGACGCTCTCTTGATCCTCTGATTCTGGGCATTCTCTCTGTGTGTTCTCTGCCTTTCTTCTCCTCTTCGTTTCAGCTCATCTTCTCCATGTTTCAATGACTCTCTACTGCTCTCAAAGGCTGTTCCAGTATGTGTTACTGTTACCTTCACCAGCTAATATGCAGGGTTTTCTCTCCAATTAAATCTTTTTCAAAGACAAGTCTGCGGTCGTCCACCAATCGGAAAGTCATTGATTTGATTCCCAGTCGCTGCAGTCAATATCTCGCTGTGTCCTTGGGCATTTTATACTTAGTTCACTGTAAATTGGTATTTCAATCTGTATATCCTCTACTTTTTAATGCTGTTTTATTTACATTTTGGGATGTTTACATGTTTGAATAGTTTATTTATATTCTGTTAATTTCTCTTATGTGCAATGCCTTGTCTTTTATGCTGCTGCAACGCAAACATTTCCCAAATTTGGATCAATAAAGTATTTCTTATTTTATCTTAAGACACTTAACACCAAATTGCTCCCAACGGTGTGTGAGTGTGTGTGAATGTTAGCCCCTGCCTCTGTGTGAATGTGTGAATGCTGACGTTCAGGGGTCTTAAAGACTGGAAAAGCGCTGTCTAAATACATTCCACAAACTATTTACCGTTTACCAACTATTCACTTTTTTCCTGACTTGTGTATCTCCCTCTATTACCTCTTATATAAATATATCACTGCTGCAAAAATAACAAACACAGTTCACTCTCTCTCTCTCTCCATAAGGCCCTTTTATCACCTCTACAAGTGCAACGGCTATAAAGTGTGTGTGTGTGTGTGTGTGTGTGTGTGTGTGTGTGTGTGTGTGTGTGTGTGTGTGTGTGTGTGTGTGTGTGTGTGTGTGTGTGTGTGTGTGTGTGTGTGTGTGTGTGTGTGTGTGTGTGTGTGTGTGTGTGTGTGTGTGTGTGTGTGTGTGTGTGTGTCTTACATTTTGCAGTGCAATTTTATCTGGGATCCAATAAGTTCATTGACGGCGACGGGTTGTTGTGCAGATCATATGATAATAACTTGGACTGAATATGAACTGAGAACCTTTGAAGCGGCCATGAGTCTGTACAAAACAAGTTTCCCTGATGAATATTCACACACTTTAACTGTAGGGGCGTGAACTAAGGATTTACTGCCATTCTTTGAAAATAAAGATAAGCCACCCTGCTTCAATTACATTTACCGGCTTGTTAAATATGAATGTGTTCCCGATAAGAGGCGTGGAATTCGGAGGAAGGAATGGAAACTTTAATAATTGATTTATCTGGATGTGTCCTCTAGGCACAAACTGTGGGACTGGATTGGTTGACTTTTCTTTTGCTCAGTGAGTGAACAGTGTGTCGTGATCCTGGTGTCGTTCTGTTCCCTGTTTAATTTTGAAATGTGTTTTCTTCGCTCCACCTGCTTCCCTTTCCACCTGCTTCCCTCTCCACCTGCTTCCCTTTCTCCACCTGCTTCCCTTTCTCCACCTGCTTCCCTCTCCACCTGCTTCCCTTTCTCCACCTGCTCCCTTTCTCCACCTGCTTCCCTTTCTCCACCTGCTTCCCTTTCCACCTGCTTCCCTCCCCACCTGCTTCCCTCTCCACCTGCTTCCCTTTCTCCACCTGCTTCCCTTTCTCCACCTGCTTCCCTCTCCACCTGCTTCCCTCTCCACCTGCTTCCCTCCCCACCTGCTTCCCTTTCCACCTGCTTCCCTCTCCACCTGCTTCCCTCTCCACCTGCTTCCCTTTCCACCTGCTCCCCTCTCCACCTGCTTCCCTTTCCACCTGCTTCCCTCTCCACCTGCTTCCCTTTCTCCACCTGCTTCCCTTTCCACCTGCTTCCCTTTCCACCTGCTTCCCTCTCCACCGGCTTCCCTCTCCACCTGGTCCCCTCTCCACCTGCTTCCCTTTCCACCTGCTTCCCTTTCCACCTGCTTCCCTTTCCACCTGCTTCCCTTTCCACCTGCTCCCCTTTCTCCACCTGCTTCCCTTTCCACCTGCTTCCCTCTCCACCTGCTTCCCTTTCCACCTGCTTCCCTTTCTCCACCTGCTTCCCTTTCTCCACCTGCTTCCCTTTCTCCACCTGCTTCCCTTTCCACCTGCTTCCCTCTCCACCTGCTTCCCTTTCTCCACCTGCTCCCCTCTCCACCTGCTTCCCTTTCTCCACCTGCTTCCCTCTCCACCTGCTTCCCTTTCTCCACCTGCTTCCCTCTCCACCTGCTTCCCTTTCCACCTGCTTCCCTCTCCACCTGCTCCCCTCTCCACCTGCTTCCCTTTCCACCTGCTTCCCTTTCCACCTGCTTCCCTCTCCAGCTGCTCCCCTCTCCACCTGCTTCCCTTTCCACCTGCTTCCCTTTCTACCTGCTTCCCTCCCCAGCAGTGATTAATCCTGTGTGTGCCTTCCCTTAGCTATCTTTCAGTTCTTCGGCCTGTAAATTAAACTTCTATTTTCTGCAATAAACTCACAAACTTCTTCCACGTTTTTTCTTCCCAAACGTTGTTTTTCTGAGTCACTGTCACAGATTTGAGTGTTTCCTCCGCCGAGGACACCGTGTCCCTGCGTTGGTTTGTTGGTTTGTTGGTTTGTGATTGTTTGTCAGCAGGACTACAGCAGGAGTGGATCTGATGCTCGATATTGAAACGCTCTGCAGTCTCAGCTCGCCTTCCTAATGTCAGCGTTTCTTTCTCATGTCAGGAACGTCTGTATTGTGTCTTTCTGCACCTCCAAGAAGTCTGTTATCTGTGCTTTGACAGAGTGTGTGTGAGTGAGTGAGTGTGTGTGTGTGTGTGAGTGAGTGAGTGTGTGTGTGAGTGAGTGAGTGTGTGTGAGTGTTAGCTTCCCTAGAGTATGTAAAGAGCTTTGAGGGGTTGAACAGACCTGATAAAGAGATGTATAAGTACAGTCCATTCACCATTAAAGACTACTTCGTCTTATGAGGTTGCTGCAACCAAAATTCAGAAGGGTATTTCCTTCCACATCTAGCCCTCTGCACAGTATTATCCCGTTCAAAGGTGTTTCTGGAGACTTAATGTGTAATGAATCCCATAATATTCTCCTTGTAACTCGGTGTTGGTCTCCACCACCTCCTGATGTCTCTACCTGCTAAATGTTCCACTTTCTTCACCCTCCATTTCCATCATATTGACTCCAGCTGCTGTTGGAGGCGGACAGGTGCTGTGCAGAGGAGTTATAAGACTTTTTAAATTATATAATAACTTTTTTTTGCTGAAACAGCTGCATGCACGCCGATTTAAATTGGATTAACAACCTCCGAGTCTCCGAGGCTAATGCAGATCTGCAGAGGTGGTGATATTTAACACACTCCTAAACTCTAGACATCATCACTGTTTCCCTCACGAACCATCTTTGGAACAGTGGGATGATTTCACATCTATTGTTCATTTGCAGCATTTCTCTCTCTGTGTGTGTGTGTGTGTGTGTGTGTGTGTGTGTGTGTGTGTGTGTGTGTGTGTGTGTGTGTGTGTGTGTGTGTGTGTGTGTGTGTGTGTGTGTGTGTGTGTGTGTGTGTGTGTGTGTGTGTGTGTGTGTGTGTGTGTGTGTGTGTGTGTGTGTGTGTGTGTGTGGAATATAATTGGGAGGGATGCAACCCTCTTTAATGGTCACACATGCAGAGCACACAGTGAAATGTGTTCTCTGCTTTCAACCCATCCTAGTACCAGGAGTCTACTAGGAGCAGTGGGCAGCTATTGTACAGCGCCTGTGTGTGTGTGTGTGTGTGTGTGTGTGTGTGTGTGTGTGTGTGTGTGTGTGTGTGTGTGTGTGTGTGTGTGTGTGTGTGTGTGTGTGTGTGTGTGTGTGTGTGTGTGTGTGTGTGTGTGTGTGTGTGTGTGTGTGTGTGTGTGTGTGTGTGTGTGTGTGTGTGTGTGTGTGTGTGTGTGTGTGTGTGTGTGTGTGTGTGTTTGTGTGTGTGTGTATTGAGCGCCCGGACCCCACATAATTAGCTCTTTAATCTGAGTCTCTGAGCAGAAACGGGGGGATTTGAAAGAGCTCAGCGTTCCCTGCTGCTGCTGAAAGAGAAAGTGTCTCATGTTTCCCATTAGGCCGTTCAGTAGCTGTCGGACATTTGGCAATAATAAATAGCACAAAGCAAGGGAACGCATCTGACAGCAGGCTAATAATGATTTGAAAGGAGAAAAGCTTTGTTGTGCGCCTGGCTATGTGTGTTTCATTTGATGTGAGCCAGCTGTGAGCTTCTGGCTAAGATGGAAAATATGAACGTCCAACCGTGCATGCAAATCAGTTGTGTAAAATGACAGCATGAATATTACAGTACGGAGGAAATGCACGTCCTTTAATTTGATTAATGATTAATGGTGCACGCTACGTACTGCTGCATAACACGGTGAAATGCTGGATGTGTGTGTGTCGCTGTGACGTTGTATTTTCTGTCTTAAGCAGGTAACAGTAAAACGGACGTGGATTCTGAAAGTACAATATACACTTCTCGCTAGAAATGTAATCAAAAAGCATTTTAACGGCCAAACTATCCTACAATTTAGGATTTTCCACTAAGAATAAATCGGTAGTCCGCCATGTTTTTTTTCTCACTGCGAAAGTTTGCGATCACGTGACATGGACACTGGTCTTTAGAAATGAATAGGAAAACATATTGTATCCATGTCACGTCTTGAGAGGGTTATTTGTGAATTGCCCTGTGGACCAACGTAGCTATTACACGTTTCTTTGTGAGACTGGGCTTTTTCTGGTTGTAAATTATGAATTTTGTTCAAGATCATTGCTACCTACCTACCTAGTAAGTTTGCTTACATTTGCTACGCATCTAACAAGTTAGCCAGTGAATGTTAGCTATCTAGCTAGCTGTTCTTTTTTAAGCTAACCGGTGTTGTGACTCAACAGATATGTTAGGTTTGGTTATGTTTTTACTCTAGTTTTGTGTTTTGATCTTGTCACTTCCTGTTTTTATTTTGAAAGTAATCTTTCCTGTCATTCCAGATCCCACATTTCCTGCCTTTGTGTGTTTCCCGCCCGTGAGATTGCTTGGCCCCGCCCTGATTGTTTTCACCTGTGCCCATCCCCCTCACCTATATATAGCCCTGGTGTTTCTTTGTTCCTTTGTCAGTTCGTTATGTTTCATGTCGTGAGCACCTAGGCCTTTTGACTCCTGATACCTACCTTGAGATTTAAACCTTTTGCCAAGTGAGTTTTTGTGTTGCTGTACAACTTAGTTTTGGCTCTTTAACTACTTTCTATTTTTTGAAAGTACGATTTAGTTTTTGTTATTAAAGAACATTCTATTTTTGGACAACTGTCTCCGAGTCCTGCTTTTGGGTCCTGCGTCCTGTGTCTCGGTTCATAACAACCGGCTGCTCTCTAAACACAGCTCCAAGCATCACTTTACATTCTCAAATATACGTTTTTAGGATAAGATCATCACATATTGGTAATTTAAATATGTAGTGTCTCGCCGGACAAACTATTGTGATTTTATAACAGTTCATTCAAAAGCTTAAAAACTGTTTATTTGGCAAATATAAAGGTTGATATCGGCAGTGTAATAGCAACACAAAATACAACAATGTGGAAACACACTGGAGCAGGCGAAGCATCAGGCGAATATTCTTTTGCAATTTAACATCACAATTGACATGCGAGCATTTTGTCGTTTGCTAAAAATACAAGAAAGACGCACATTAACCCAAATAGCCGGCTTTCCGGTTGGGAAAGGCTAATTAAAGCCAATTTGAAATATGTTCACAATTTCAATGTGCGTACCAAACTTCGTGAACATCAGAACAATATAAGCGGCTCTATAGAGGAGTCTCACCGCACAACGTTTTGTAGTTTTGTTTCAGTCCTGACGTTGTGAGTTATTGAGCATCATAAAGGATGTCTTAGGAGAACAATATATCTTTACAAAAACAATAAGTTTTCTATGTTGGGATCCTGAAATAAAACCCTGATCCTGCTGCACTCTTATATTTAGATGATTTGAGACAAAAGCCTGCCATCAAACCTTCTCCTCTGCCGCTATAAAGAGCTTTCAGACGCTAAAGAAAACCCTGCAAGGACGTCTTTGAAAGGAAACACCCGACGTATTTACGAAGAAACATTGAGACGGCAATTCAGTCCCAATTAAAACCTCCAGACAGATTTAAATGCTCTCAGTCTGCCTTTAGCATTTAAGGAATCAGCATTAAAGTTCACCTTAAGGACACGACGGTACAGATTGTGTTATTTCTTTCCATTTGAACATTTCTCTCCACCTTTCCTCAGTCATTTCCCCCGCCTCAGACCACAGCGCTGCAAAGCATAGCTGTTTCACCAACCTTCTTCTTCTTCTCCCACTTAGACAAATATTTTCATACTTAAGCGCAATCATTTTCCCGCAAGAGAAAAGAGGGGGGAGGGGGTTTGACCAAGGCCAGAGTTCCAGGTGTGATTGAGTGTCGGTAAGAGGAGACTTCAGCTGAACTTCATTTGACTTTTTGTGCAAAAGTTCAGATGATTTTCAGAAAGTCTGATTGCTGTATTTGTGGCGAAGCGTCTCCAACAACACCATCTGTGCCGTGTAGGTGGCAAGGAATTGTTGGATTTACAATCTTTTTCCATTTTTGTTCGCAGGGGGGAGATGATTGACGTCTTGATGACTCAGATTTACATATCGCTGCTCCGAAGCCCAGCGTGGCGCCTCGAAAGGCTTCATTCACACGACAAAAACTCCAAATCTTGCCCAGTGTCTTTGTTTAAATATCCCGTCTTATTTCAATAGATCTTACAAAGCTCATTTTCACTTGTTCTATTGGCAGATTTTTGGACTTCTTTCAAGTGAAAACAGCTTGTTTTCATTATTTTCTCAACTTGTTTTTCGAGCAGCATTTTTTCAGAGTCAGAGCGATACAAAAAAAATAAGAAAGCCTTCATATACTTCTCCATAGTTTCTCCTTGGTTAACTGGACTTATAACATTCACACTGTACATTTTGTATTTATATTTAATTGAATATTCCATTCCTTTTATTTTATTATGTTATTTCAACATTTATATTTTCTAATCTATTTGAGACGTTTACATTTTGGATTGTTTATTCCTAGTCTTTAAATGTCTCTCATGTTCAACGCCTTGTCTGTTCATGCTGCTGCAACGCAAACATTTCCCACATTGGGATCAATAAAGTATCTGATCTTATGTAAATAATATCCTGCTTATATTGTGTTTTCCCTTCAATAGTGTTTTTTTTATTTGTCAGATCATTTTTAACTCTCTAATGCTGGTTTATTTATATTTATATTTCGAGAATGGTTTACCCTTAAGGCCCGCACACACCAAGCCGATTTTGGCCGTCGATGGGCGTCGACACGCCCTACTCAGATCGGTGTGTTCCGCACCATCGTGTCTTTTCAACCGTGCCGACGCCTTTTCGGCCGAAGGCAGTCGGCCAAATAAATCACTCTGATTGGCTGTTCAGCTAGCGAATCAGTGCATGAGAAGCGAAACGGAAGTGAGGGACCCAAACAAACTATTAAGAAGGCAAATGTGAGATTTCATTTAACTCCAGCTCTCGACACACGTTCTGGAAAGCCCCGTGAGCTTCTCGCTGTAGAGTGAAAATGGAACGCACACGCTATTTGTTGTTTGTTTATATCACGCAGTCTGTGGCCGTTTCTCTATCTCGAGGAAACTGGCTTCCAAGTCAATATTTCAAGGATGCTACGTCATCGAGTGCCGCCGAAGGACTGTTCCAATGTCCAGCATACTTGGAATTCCACCGAGGCCGCGTCCTTGGTTTGGGGGTAATTTCGAGGCTGCACATGGGTAGACTTCGCGTCCTTAAAATCCCCACAATGCTTTGCGCACGGACCAATTTCAAAAACCCTTGCGGAGAATGGCTGAACCGACGCAGCACACATTTAAATGTAAGTATGTAGTGGCGTAGAACATGTGTTGGTAAATATGTTACTTTGTTACATTTGTTTGTTATCACCAAAAATGTGTTTCGTGAAAGTAAAGCACGTTCATAATTAGATAGACATCGTGAGGTATTTATTTTCGGTACAGTTTATGTTGAAACCGTTAGAGAGAGAGGCACACTTGTTAGCCTGTTCCATTCTTCTTCGTTTTCCGAAGCCCTGGCTTGGAAGCATACTTGCTTCGTTTCTGAAGGAAGTGACTTGGAAGTACGCGACTACCAAGCCAGCATCCTCGCGATTGAGAAACACCCTGTCTTCCGGTTGTTGCCTCTTTTGAATGACGAACACACACTACCGCCGCCTGCTGGTAAGGAGAGGTATTGCCACTCACGCATGCGCAGTTCGTACGTGCTTCTTGGCCGTCGGCTGAAGTCTTTGCGGTGTGTTCCAGTGCGACACATGGCCGAGACGCAGAGACGCGAGGCGACGCAACAGTCGGGGTCCGTCTGTGTCAGTTCTTTGTTGTCAGATTGGTGTTTCCGGGCCTTTACTCTTTTAATTTCACTCTCAAGACAAAGTGAATCGATGCAACAATATGAAACCCTTTAAAATAAAGTAAACATATTGGTACAACAAAAACATAAATGCAAATAATAGCAATACAAACTCTAATAATTCTAAGAAATGTTAAACGATTAAAAGACCAACGTAAAAGGAAATGTTGCTATTAAACTGTTAAATAAATAATATAAGTTGAAACCCTTTAAAACAAATAAAACCACATAAAAGTAGGTAAATAATAAAGACTAAAAGACCATTTAAATTATATATCTGAATAAAAAGCTGATGTGTCTTTAGCTGTCGTTTCAAAATGTCCACTGAGTTTTCCTCTCTGATATTTCTCTTTTCTTCATTGGATTTCTGTTATTTCTTTAAATCTTGGAGAACATTTTAACATTTGAAATCATGCAAAATCAGGCTGGAAGATGACACGTCATTCAAAAACAATCAAATCCATTATATGTAGGGCCCTACTTTATTTTAAATGGATATATTAGGGCTGTGGGAACTACCACACGACTGCTCACTCCACTTTGATCTTTAACCATGTTATCTGGATTTACGTCCATGTTTTCTCAACATTAGCAGCTTTTCTGAAACTAAAGCACCCTGATAATTGTAGAAGTCTGCACGTCTTCTTCCCACAGATGGCTTTGACTTTGCTCAGACGTACATCAGACTGACGTGATGGAGCTGAAGCAGCTCTGAGGTGAGCTCAAACCTGACTGATGCCCGACATGATGAGACATAAACCTGACCCTGCATACTTTATGATCCAGTGAGCGTAATGCATATTCCCACATCTGGTTACAAACACTATAACACATTATGATTGGAGAAAAAGAGCCTGTTGATTTCCTCTCAGTGGACTTGACATGATTTCTGAAAAATGTCACGTTTTAATTATCACAATCTCCCCTGACTCAATACTGTCCGCTCATAAGAAGACATGCACAAATAAGTTACCATAGCTATGCGGATGACACACAAATTTACGTAACAATTTCACCAGGAGACTATGCTCCAATTCAAACACTGAGTAAGTGCATTGAACAAATCAATGACTGGATGTGTCAGAACTTTCTCCAATTAAACAAAGATAAAACTGAGGTAATGGTCTTTGGAGCCAAGGCAGAACGTATAAAAGTTAGCGCTGAGCTTCAGTCTGCAATGTTCAAAACAACAGATAAAGCCAGAAATCTAGGTGTAGTCATGGACTCTGACCTGAGTTTCAACAGTCACATTAAAACAGTTACTAAATCAGCCTACTATCACCTAAAGAACATATCTAGGATTAAAAGACTAATGTCACAGCAGGATTTGGAAAAACTTGTCCATGCTTTTATCTTCAGTAGACTGGACTACTGTAATGGTGTCTTCACAGGTCTCACTAAAAAATCTATTAGAAAGCTGCAGCTGATTCAGAACGCCGCTGCTCGAGTCCTCACTAACACTAAGAAAGTGGATCACATCACTCCTGTTCTGAAGTCTTTACACTGGCTTCCTGTGTGTCAAAGAATAGATTTCAAAATACTGCTGCTGGTTTATAAAGCACTGAATGGTTTAGGCCCAAAATACATTTCTGACCTCCTGCTAAATGATGAACCATCCAGATCTCTCAGGTCTTCAGGGACTGGTCAGCTTTCTGTCCCCAGAGTCAGAACTAAACATGGAGAAGCAGCGTTCAGTTATTATGCTCCAAATATCTGGAACAAACTCCCAGAAACCTGCAGGTCCGCTGCAACTCTGACTACTTTTAAATCCAGGCTGAAGACTTTTCTTTTTGTCGCTGCTTTTAATTGAACTATTCGTATCTTAGACTGCACTGTAACTTTTATCCATGTATTTTTTCTTTTAATGTTTATTTTATTAGCTTTTCTTTTTAATGACTGATTTTAAATGCCATTTTCTTAATGTCTTTCATTTTTTTTGTAAAGCACTTTGAATTGCCTTGTGTTGAAAAGTGCTATATAAATAAACTTGCCTTGCCTTGCCTTGCCTTGCCTTGCCTTGCCTTGCCTTGCCTTGCCTTGCCTTGCCTTGCCTTGCCTTGCCTTGCCTTGCCTTGCCTTGCCTTGCCTTGCCTTGCCTTGCCTTGCCTTGCCTTGCCTTGCCTTGCCTTGCCTTGCCTTGCCTTACTGCCCCACAACAACAGCACTGATACACTGGAAACAATGCTGCCACTAAAACAAGTTAAAACAATAATGAAAACAAGGTGTTTTCACTTGAAATAAGTACAAAAATCTGCCAATAGAACAAGTGAAAATGAGCTTGGTAAGATCTCTTGAAATAAGAAGTGATATTTAAATAAATCAGATCTTGTAATCAGCTGGAGAACTCATGTTGAACTACATTTCACCAGAATCAGGAAATGTTGTTACAAAATAAGCTGCAAACGCTCAAAGGTTTTCTGATGTTAATTTTTTTTTTTTCAGTCTTTATTTCGAACAGATTAAAGAAATAACAAATAAAAAATAACAAATGTGAAAAACAGAATACCGTATTGTTATAATACAGTATTTATCCACATTCATGGTAATATTTGTATATTCAACAAAAAAACAAAAAAAGTCTTCATATTAATAATAATAATAAATCATGTGTCCGAAAGGGAGCAGGAGGAAGCAAATGCTTATTCATTCCCACCCCTTACTTGAGTTGGTGATTTTCCAATAAATATGTGAAAAGAAACAAGTTTGCTCTGAGATACAACTCAAAATAAGATGTTTTGACTGAACAAGATGATGCATGTCTAAAAACAAGACCTGATATCTCACTGACTCCTGGAGTTATTGTGTCTCACATCAGGAGTAGAGACACATTCTGACTGGATATCAGACACAGATACTGGGCAAGATTTGGAGTTTCTGTAGTGTGTGAAAAGTGCTGATGCATGTATTCATGTCTGCATGTTTCTGATATGTTCATTTCCTTTCTCCTGGTTTATTTTATTATAACACTTGTTGGGGAAATATTTCCCAAGGTCCATAACTTGGACCCAGTGTATCAGCTCTGTCCTGACTGAGCACACGCACCTGTAGCCTTGGCTGCTGCGCTCTCAGTGTTGTGTCTCCCTGCTCCTGCCTGGTGGCGTCAGCTGATGGAGGTGTTATGGTTCTCTGTTCCTGCCTGGTGGCGTCAGCTGATAGAGGTGTTATGGTTCTCTGTTCCTGCCTGGTGGCGTCAGCTGATAGAGGTGTTATGGTTCTCTGTTCCTGCCTGGTGGCGTCAGCTGATAGAGGTGTTATGGTTCTCTGTTCCTGCCTGGTGGCGTCAGCTGATAGAGGTGTTATGGTTCTCTGTTCCTGCCTGGTGGCGTCAGCTGATGGAGGTGTTATGGTTCTATGTTCCTGCCTAGTGGCGTCAGCTGATAGAGGTGTTATGGTTCTCTGTTCCTGCCTGGTGGCGTCAGCTGATAGAGGTGTTATGGTTCTCTGTTCCTGCCTGGTGGCGTCAGCTGATAGAGGTGTTATGGTTCTCTGTTCCTGCCTGGTGGCGTCAGCTGATAGAGGTGTTATGGTTCTCTGTTCCTGCCTGGTGGCGTCAGCTGATGGAGGTGTTATGGTTCTCTGTTCCTGCCTGGTGGCGTCAGCTGATGGAGGTGTTATGGTTCTCTGTTCCTGCCTGGTGGCGTCAGCTGATGGAGGTGTTATGGTTCTATGTTCCTGCCTAGTGGCGTCAGCTGATAGAGGTGTTATGGTTCTCTGTTCCTGCCTGGTGGCGTCAGCTGATAGAGGTGTTATGGTTCTCTGTTCCTGCCTGGTGGCGTCAGCTGATAGAGGTGTTATGGTTCTCTGTTCCTGCCTGGTGGCGTCAGCTGATGGAGGTGTTATGGTTCTATGTTCCTGCCTGGTGGCCTCAGCTGATAGAGGTGTTATCATTCTATCTTGTTATGCAGCATGTTGATTATTCTCTCTGAACTGAACACACGGGTCTGGGGGAGAGTTCTTCAGGATTGACGTGGCAACTCTACCGTGAAGTCAGAACCTCTGACTCTTGGACTTGTTTTGTAAATTCTCCGGCCGAAGCTCCAAATAAACCCCTCAGTGTTTGACATCAGAGCTCCAGCTCTCCCGTGTCTCCTTTGAGTCGGTGACTCCTCCCGCATGGCTACACAGAAGTTTCCCCCACAACACTGTCCTTCTGTATTGTCTATTTTCACTTTGCGGTCAGACTGTAAACTTCTCTCAGGAAGGTTTCTCTAAGTGTCGGCCATGATAAGAGCTGTTTGGATTCTAGATGGTAGGAAAGGAGCTTCAATGCTTCCTTTATCATCTCCTTTAGGAAACACTGGACCATACCCTTAGGAAAGGAAAGGAGATACTCACAATGCCTTGCTTTCACATCGTTTAATCATGGAAAAGTAGTCATGGTGCAGATTGAAGTGGGGTAGACAGTAGCATAACATGGAAATACTCAAGTACCTCAAACTTGTGCTTAAGTACAGTACTTGATTAAATGTATTTAGTTACTTTACACATCTGTTTTTAAGTATTCACGGGCAAAGTTAACTTTTCCTGCAGCTTCTCTCCATCTCCCTGAAAGATTGACTCATGCTGCGTCAGATCTGCAGAACAACACGCTGCATAATGGCCACATCAAACGTGTATTTCTTCCGTAGCATATACATCCCATCAATCTGTCACAGCTCAGTGAGGTGCGGCCGCTCGGCGTATTGCTGACACAAACATCTGATTACACATCGCATGCTTCCCTGAGCTCATTCAAACTGTAATAACGATAATAATAATAATCAGAATACATGTCATTTTTATGGCACTTTTCCTGGTGCTCAAAGCGCTTAATGGCGATGAGGAGGAGTCAGGGTCAGCCAACGTTTCCCACCTTGGATGCACAAAGTTGTAAAGGTGATCATATTTTCTTTATTTCTTTATTTTAGACTTGTGCTTTTGAGCGTCGCTGTTGTGTTATGTTGGCAGGTGTTAGTGCGCCATCAGATCACAGTGCTGCAGTGTGAAAGCAATACTCCTTGACAGTAGCAGCAAAGAGATAATAAGAGTTTAGGGGCAAGATGATGAGAAAACATGTATATTTCTAACAACATGTGAGAGAATAGAAATAAGTCACATGATATTTAATCTTAAGAGAGGTAGGGTTGATATTTATATGCTTTTTTAAATGTGGATGATTGATTTTTGCTCATTTTAAACTAAGGGACTCAACTATTTACAGGATGTTATCGACTTTGCTCCAAGGACTTGTTTCTTCTAACAGTATTTCATTTCATCTGACTGTACAATATTTATTTTTACATTATGTTCTTGTACATATCATATTCTATTTACATGTATATAGACTTCTTGCACTATTTCTTATTTGTATTTTTGTATTTTATCATATGTTGCATCGTTGGAGGAGCTCAGGTCAGAATAATTTCATTGCCATTTCTACTCTGTAGCTGCTGAGCATCTGACGATACAACCTTTGAATCTTTGAATCTTGAATTGAATGTGATCAGTCCTGTGAGTACAGATGTAGCACTCTAGAACAGACTCCAGCCAACAGCTTCCTGCCAAAGACCCAACGGATCCCAGTGGCTGGGAATGTTCAGCCCGCCCACTATTTTCCAAGAGGGCGTTGCCAGATTTTCAATTTCAGGATTTAACCATTGGATGGCGCTTCATTCACAAATACAGAAAGACAAGTTTCATGGACTTTCAGTTGTGTTTGAACACATATTTGTTATGGTTTTCACAGGCTACTACAGTATAACGAAGAAACATCAATATTTTAGATCAACTAAAGTATATCTAATCTTGTAATTCAATAATATATAGTCTTTATATATTAAATAATCATAATAATAATGTAAATGTTTACACTTCTTTATTTGTTATGCTCATATTTTACCTTTACAATCGTTTGCTTTAATATGCAGTATATTTTTGTGTTTGCTTCCTCCTGCTCCCTTTCGGACACATACTGTATGATTTATTATTATTATTAATATGAAGATATTATTAAGATAAGATGTTACTTTATTGATTGAACATTTTAGTTTAGAATGTGCTGTCCCACGGTAATTCAGAAGGCTCACAGGTCACATTCCGACCATTATTTAAAACAATAGGTGCTTTCACACCGTCTACAGTTTGATATAGAGGGAGCTCTGTGGCTGATTGGCCAGCGATTAGGTGTGGCGCATTTATCATACACTGAACAAAAATATAAACGCAACACTTTTGTTTTTGCTCCCATTTTTCATGAGATGAACTCAAAGATCTAAAACATTTTCTATATACACAAAATAACCATTTCTCTCAAATATTGTTCACAAATCTGAAAAAACCTGTGATAGTGAGCACTTCTCCTTTGCCGAGATAATCCATCCCACCTCACAGGTGTGGCATATCAAGATGCTGATTAGACAGCATGATTATTGCACAGGTGTGCCTTAGGCTGGCCACAATAAAAGGCCACTCTGAAACGTGCAGTTTTGCTTTATTGGGGGGGTCTGGGGGGGTCCGAAAACCAGGCAGTATCTGGTGTGAGGGGTAGGGTTAGGGGTAGGGGTAGGGTTAGGTAGAACCGTCACTGCTGGCATCCGTTGTGTTCCTTACATCTTGGTCCAATCCCCACTGTATCAGCCCCCTTTAGTATCGGATGTTTGTCCATGTGTCCTGATCAGCCGTTTAAAAACCAGAGCTAGTTTGGATGAAAAGGGGTTTGAATAACTGATGAGCCCAGTGGTCAGGTGATTGACAGGTCACCTGACCAGCTGTTTATGTGACTGAGCAGATGTTGTATAACTGACAGGTTGCATCACTCTCTTGCATGGTAATGTCAATAACCTTGCACAAGTGACATTTGGAAGAAAGCACTAAGAATAGCTCCTGCCCGGAGGACCCATAATGCATTAGTGTTTTCTTTGTGAGAGAGCAGAGGGTAAGGGTCTCTTTGTGTTTCAATCTGTGTGTTTTCTGACAGTGTGTGTGGTGTATCGTCAGCGATGCTCATGAATCAGCGCTGCCTCAGGGCGGGAACATATGATCCTTGATCCCACCGTATGTTGCTATTTTTTCACCCCGAGGTAAGCGTTCCTATATGCTAACCTCCACATGGTACTACGTTATTTAGAAAAGGTACTGGCACTCTGGATTAATGCTCCACGATGATTCAACCCCCGCTGGTCCTCCGCCAGGTGAAAGTCTAAATGTTTCTCCGTCTAGTTGAAGAAGCATCACAAATCACTGCATGGAAGTGAATTATTGCTTTCCTTTATTTTCCTAAACCTCGGCAGAGCCTGAGAGACGAGATGCTTTTTCAAGATCGTCAAATGAGATTTGAAAGAGTTTCAGAGATGGAAAACAAAAAGTCTGGATCATGTCCCAAAACCAGAGTACACACATCTTTTACTTTACATTTTGGATTGTTTATTTCTACTCTTTTAATATGTGCAATGCCTTGTCTTTATTATTAGGATCAATAAAGTAAATGTTATCTTATCCAAACCAGACAGTAAATGTGCTGCAAAACCAACATGTTTCCAACAGAACAACTGCGTACATAGAACTGCATTTTCCCCTGGGGATTAATACAAAACGGTCTTACCTGTTTATATTTGATGTGTTTTATGCTAAACATCTATTTATTGTATATATTGGTTTTGCACCAGGGACACACATGTTCTTCCTCCACTGGACTGCACTGTATGTACATCTCATAAATCAGAGTTCCCCTATGTGCATCATGTTTTCCTGACAGTGAACCAATGCATGATTTTTCACATCCTACAAATGGCATTTAAAATGAACTGGAGCCTCGTCTCGGGGCTGCATCTCCTCACGTTGGTGCTGAGCTGCTGTGAAGAGATCAGGGTGTTTAATATGATGTGCTAATACCTCTGAATGTCAGGGGACAATATGTGTCCTCCACCTCGTCCCTCTGGAACATATTGGCTGCTCTCAGAGTCCAGACGTCTGCTCATAACTCCTCGTGTCTGGGTAAATATCCACCAGATTGAACTCCTTTATTTCTGGAATTATCCCTTTTTGTTTTCTAAACTTCTTCCCGTTAAGATTCAGTGTCCTAACAACAGAGGTGGGAAGTAGTTACAAATACTTCGTTACTGTACTTAAGTACATTTTTCTGGTATCAGTACTTTACTCCACTACTTACTTTTCTGATGACTTTTTACTTTGATTTCTTACATTTTGAACCCAAATACCTGTACTTTCTACTTTTCACATGTTGAACTCAAATACCTGTACTTTCTACTTCTTACATGTTGAACTCAAATACCTGTACTTTCTACTTCTTACATGTTGAACCCAAATACCTGTACTTTCTACTTCTCACATGTTGAACACAAATACCTGTACTTTCTACTTCTTACATGTTGAACTCAAATACCTGTACTTTCTACTTCTCACATGTTGAACTCAAATACCTGTACTTTCTACTTCTTACATGTTGAACCCAAATACCTGTTCTTTCTACTTCTTACATGTTGAACTCAAATACCTGTACTTTCTACTTCTTACATGTTGAACCCAAATACCTGTACTTTCTACTTCTCACATGTTGAACACAAATACCTGTACTTTCTACTTCTTACATGTTGAACTCAAATACCTGTACTTTCTACTTCTCACATGTTGAACTCAAATACCTGTACTTTCTACTTCTTACATGTTGAACCCAAATACCTGTACTTTCTACTTCTTACATGTTGAACCCAAATACCTGTACTTTCTACTTCTTACATGTTGAACTCAAATACCTGTTCTTTCTACTTCTTACATGTTGAACTCAAATACCTGTACTTTCTACTTCTTACATGTTGAACTCAAATACCTGTACTTTCTACTTCTTACATGTTGAACCCAAATACCTGTACTTTCTACTTCTTACATGTTGAACCCAAATACCTGTACTTTCTACTTCTTACATGTTGAACCCAAATACCTGTACTTTCTACTTCTTACATGTTGAACCCAAATACCTGTACTTTCTACTTCTTACATGTTGAACCCAAATACCTGTACTTTCTACTTCTTACATGTTGAACACAAATACCTGTACTTTCTACTTCTCACATGTTGAACACAAATACCTGTACTTTCTACTTCTTACATGTTGAACCCAAATACCTGTACTTTCTACTTCTCACATGTTGAACCCAAATACCTGTCCTTTCTACTTCTTACATGTTGAACCCAAATACCTGTACTTTCTACTTCTTACATGTTGAACCCAAATACCTGTATTTTCTACTTCTTACATGTTGAACCCAAATACCTGTACTTTCTACTTCTCACATGTTGAACCCAAATACCTGTACTTTCTACTTCTTACATGTTGAACCCAAATACCTGTACTTTCTACTTCTTACAAGTTGAACTCAAATACCTGTACTTTCTACTTCTTACATGTTGAACTCAAATACCTGTACTTTCTACTTCTCACATGTTGAACCCAAATACCTGTACTTTCTACTTCTCTCATTTCCCAAACAGCTGGTTCCTTTAGTCTGAATGTGTGTTTGGTGGCGTGATCATTATTCTTTAGAGTCATTGCGTGCCTATTGATTTGAACACGATCCGTGTATCCATCATTTCCTGCTCTTCTCTAAAGAAGAGGGACCAATGGAAACGTTGTCATGTTGCCGTTGTTCAGCATGGAAACATTCATTAGCTAACAATGACATTATTGTTCTATTGATATAAAGGGAGGTCAGGTACTCTTTAAAACTGCGGCTAGTTATGGGTACTTTTTACTGAAGTACATTTCAAAGCCTCTTTACTTTTACTTGAGTAAAGAAGTTTAGTCAGTACTTCACGAGTATCTGTGCTTCTACTTGAGTAAACGATGTGTGTACTTTTGCCATCTCTGACTAAATCTCACACAGACAGAACGAAACAGAAGCAGGAACCGTTTTATTTGTATTATTTAGTTATTTTCTCCATATATGGCGTCAGGATCAGTAGCTGGAGGCAAGAGAAACACGATTTCTCACAGGGAATAACTTTCATTTCCCCCAGGAAGGAAAATGTTGACTGTACTTCTGTGAGAGGAGGATTGTGTTTCCTTCTTTGTGAAGAGGGAGATTGTTTCATGTATTTTTGGTTTATCCAGGAGGATTTTGAAAAGGCTTATGTAAGACGAGAGGAGACAGAAGTCTGAACGTTGTGTAATGCAGTTTGTTACGTACGATGTTCCTTCATGTTGTTATTCTGCAGAAGGTAATGGGATTTCGATGTCTCATAAATCTGCTGATGATGCATTCTTAAGATCGTTCCGTCGATTTAGAGATGGAAAACTCCTACGTAAAAAATAAAATAAAATGGATCAGGTTCCAAAACTTATCCTGCAATACGTTATTTTGGCCACTGAGGGGAGCAGTTGTTACCCGCTCTATCAAAATCAGTCGAATGTCGTAGCGGCGCAGATAAACGTGGATTTGTAAAAAAATGGTCTTTTTATTTTAAGTTTTTTAATTTCGGGTTGTTTGTCGTTGTATTTTTTTTTTTTTTACATAAATCGTTTTTTGTCGTTTAAATTATCTTAATTGTTACTAAACATTTTTTTGTTTGGTTTTGGCTGTATGGGTATGTGTGGGTAGAGGAGGGAGGGAGTGGGGGATACAGAGAGTGTACTGTGACTCTAAAATATACATCAAGTTGTGCCTAAATAAAAAGACGCATACAAATGTCTTTTGGGGTTTTGGTTGAATCCAAACCGACAACGTTTTTCAGGCGAACCTTTATTCGCATATTCAAAAGATACATATTTTTTTGAAGCTTGTAAAGACTTGATGTCCACTTAAGAGACCACCATCAGCGCTGATCAAAAGCTTGTAAAGGCAACTAAACAACCGAGGCATTACAACAGGCAGTGTGTGTTGTGTGTGTTTCCTTAGAAAGTCTGCACACACTCACACACACTCACACACACTACCCAGCTTTCTTACTCCAGACTTTCCCTCATCAGAGTAAAAATAAACATCCTCGTCCTCGATGCTATTAGCTTTAAATGAGTTAGCCTAATTGATAAGATCCATGGATCTCTTTCATTGATCTGCTGACGGGTGAACATTATGATGAGAGGGACGACCGGCCAACCAGCTTTGTTACATCAGTCTGTATTTAGTGCGCTCAAAAAATTGGGGTTATTAATTTTAGTTTTGAGATGGTTAAGGGAAATACTTAATACTGCTTAACTGATGAAGAAGAATCATTTGATGGACATATGGATATCAAGAGAAGTGGAGAGACAGACAGCAGGAAAGCTCCACTATGACATTTAATGATTCACACACACACACACACACACAAACACACAGCACAGAGGTAGTTTGAGAGATCAGGCGTCAATCTCTCCGCTTTGTTCTGATAAATGTCGGTTTGATTCCTGTCCTATTATTGACTGATGATGCCTGCTCAGACTAGGTCACACACACACACACACACACACACACACACACACACACACACACACACACACACACACACACACACCCACACACACACACACACACACACACACACACACACAGAGAATGCATTAACCCTGGCAGTGCATCTCCTAAATGTCAGCGTTTTATTAGATGCTCAGACCATTCTGATGTTATCCCAAATGACTTATGGTATATTTAAGGTTATAATTACAAAGGTGCTTTTAGCAAAATGGGTACTTTTACTTTTGGAACTTAAAGTATATTTTGATACCACTTATTTTAATTAAGTAAGGTTTTAAATGCTAGACTTTTACTTATTTTACCAGTGGTTATGGTAACTTCCTTTTCCAAATATTTGTCCTCCTTTTTCATTATTCTTTTACCCTTTATTCTTCTTCATTCCCCGTCTCTTCCACTCTGGTATGTTTCCATCAGCAGGTTGCAGATGCTGTGATTGTGTTGTTGAGAACATTTGCTGTGATAGTGATAACCAGCTCTCATTAATCACAGGACTGACACCATGTTGGCCGTGTGTTGAAGGACAATTAAGCCCAGAGAGACAAGATGGGTTCTCCAAATGGGATCCAAATTCATACCTCAAAAAGTTAGCGTTAAAAAATCTGGAGGTTTTCAACCACCTCCTGTCCACTTGAGTCACTTTGTACAATTTAAGAGCGTGCTTCTAAAAATGTGTTTGTATAACTTGTATTAGTATGCCATATGTTAGAGCCACTTAAGCATATGTCTATATTTAAGCTTCGTCTTTTGAATGAATGCATAGTTTTGCATATTGATAAAGGTGGAATAGAGAGGTAAAGAGATGAGTCCTAAAACATAGCATTAAGTCAGCATTTTAAAACTTCCCTCGTCTTAAAGTCAATGGTTTGTGTTTCTGGTCAAAAGCCTGAATAAAGAAAAAATACCACCCTCAAACCTTTAAATTGATTCTAAATATACGTAAAAAATGTACCCTGAAAGGGCGATGAGCTCTAGTGTCAGTGGTCTCCATGCTTAATTAAGTCATGGGTGCTATTTAAATGAAAAAACTACAGCCTTGGTTAAAGGTAGAGAAAAATGTCTGACACTTGGAGAATGTGTTTTATTCACCTGAAGGCAATTAACCATGACTTCTTCAACGAACCCGAAGAAGATTCCTCCTAAATCCACTTATATCTGATCTTTGGCATCGGCGTCGTTTAATTAGAGAAGCGTCTTTCACAGAACAAAATGTCACAGTTTACAGGCAGCAGCGATGTGTAGAGACCCTAGAAAACTGAGAGGTGAGATTTAAGTTTTCCTGACAGCAAACATCTGTTGTAAAGTGTCGCAGAGAGAAACTGAATCTGTCCCAGGTCCAGAAATGCTGCTCTGAAGGGAAAAGGACTTGTAACAAAGTGGTTTGAACAAGTTAGCTTGTCACTGGTTTTTCACTAGCTGGTCATCATCTTGTCACTGGCTGGTTATTGTCTGGTTATTGTCTGGTTATTGGCTGGTTATTGGCTGGTTATTGGCTGGTCATTGACTGGTCATTGGCTGGTCATTGACTGGTCATTGGCTGGTCATTGGCTGGTCATTGACTAGTCATTGACTGGTCATTGGCTGGTCATTGACTGATCATTGGCTGGTCATCGGCTGGTTATCGGCTGGTTATTGGCTGGTCATTGGCTGGTCATTGGCTGGTCATCGGCTGGTTATTGGCTGGTCATTGGCTGGTTATTGGCTGGTTATTGGCTGTTGTTTGGCTGGTTATTGGCTGGTTATTGGCTGATTACTGGCTGGTTTTTGGCTGGTTATTGGCTGGTCATTGGCTGGTCATTGGCTGGTCATTGGCTGGTTATTGGCTGGTCATTGGCTGGTTCTTGGCTGGTCATTGGCTTGATATTGGCTGGTTATTGGCTGGTCATTGGCTGGTTATTGGCTGGTCATTGGCTTGATATTGGCTAGTTATTGACTGGTCATTGGCTGGTTATTGGCTGGTCATTGGCAGGTTCCTGGCTGGTTACTAGCTGGTCATTGGCTGGTTACTGAAACCAGTTCTTATGCTGGTTATTGGCTGGTCATTGGCTTGATATTGGCTGGTCATTGGCTTGATATTGGCTAGTTATTGACTGGTCATTGGCTGGTTTTTGGCTGGTCATTGGCAGGTTCCTGGCTGGTTACTAGCTGGTCATTGGCTGGTTACTCAAACCAGTTCTTAGGCTGGTTATTGGCTGGTCATTGGCTTGATATTGGCTGGTTCTTGGCTGGTCATTGGCTTGATATTGGCTGGTTATTGGCTGGTCATTGTCTGGTTATTGGCTGGTCATTGGCAGGTTCCTGACTGGTTACTAGCTGGTCATTGGCTGGTTACTCAAACCAGTTCTTAGGCTGGTTATTGGCTGGTTGTTGGCTTGTTATTGGCTGGTATTTGGCTGTTTATTGGCTGGTTGTTGGCTGGTTATTGGCTGGTTACCGGCTGATAATTGGCTGGTTACTGGCTGGTCATTGGCTGCTCATCGGCTGCTCATCGGCTGCTCATTGGCTGGTCTCCAACATGTCACTCAAACCAGTCCTCAGCTGAAAATCGGATGGTTACAACTGGTTTGATTCCTGTACGGACCAACAGTGGGACTGGTAGAGTTGCCAGTTCACTTCCTGGGTCCTGCATTCATTGAGCAAGGCTAACCAAGAACCAAATCCCCTAAATACTCCAGGGTGCCGAACAATGAAACCCCCCCTCGCTCTGACACCTCTCCATTAAAAATGCATGTTGGTATTTTAGACCTAATGTGTACAGAAGTGTGCTCTTATATCAGGTGTACTACAGTACCAAGAAAGGAACAGATACAAGTCCCCTCGTGGGATTAATACAGTCTCTTTGTTGGCTCATTAACTCTTTATGGAGAACAACCTCTGTATTGTCACATCTGCAGGTGTATGTATTGAATAATTTATTCTGGCAGTCCCAGCTAGATCAGACCTGCTAATACCGACTTGTTTCATCTGTCGCAGGTAATGACCCGAGTCTGCTGCAGTCCAGAAACACAGAACATTACGTCAGCGTATTCCAGTAAGTGCTACTCCTCCAGAACGTAAACGTCTCCTGCTGTTAAAGTCTGGCTCCACATCTGATCTGTTTACAGGATTTCAGCCACTGTGACAGACGTCTGAAAAGGTCAGAGTTTGTGCCGAGGCAGCTGTTATAAAAGTTCAACCTCTAACCGTGTGCTTTCTGAACTCTTGCAACACTCATCTCTGCGCTACAGAAACTCAAAATCTTGCCATGTATGTTTGTCAAATATCTAGTCAGAATATGTCTCTCCACCAAGACATGCTTCAGAAGTAACACTGCAGTGAGATATCAGGTCTTGTTTTTAGACATGCATCATCTTGTTCAGTCAAAGAATCTTATTTTGAGTTGTATTTCAGATTAAACTTATTTGTTTTCACATATTTATTAGAAAATCACCAGCTAACATCAGAAAACAGAACACTTTTGAGCATTTGCGGCTTATATTGTAACACGACATCTCCTGATTCTGGTCAAATATAGTTCAAAATAAGTTTTCCAGCTGATTACAAGATCTGATTTATCAAACTATCCCGTCTTATTTCAAGAGATCTTACCAAGCTTATTTTCACTTGTTCTATTGGCAGATTGTTGTACTTATTTCAAGTGAAAACACCTTGTTTTAATTATTTGTTCAATTTGTTTTTGGAGCAGCATTTCCACAGAGATCACAGATGTGTCCACTTTCTGGTAGAAACTGACATTATGATCCTGAAAATGTCAGAAATTGATTCAGCATCCTCAGTGAACGCCAGAATCACTCCAAAACAGTCCAAACCTGCCAAGCCTTTTTTAATGTGCAGCACGGTGCGTTCGACACAAAGAGCTAAAGTAATGAATACATTGAAGGCATAAAGAAATCAATAAATTGAATACATCATGAGCTCTATCGACAGGTAGATATCACATCTCTTCTCCAGTATTGGAAATCAAAAAGAATAAGTCCGTCTGAATCCAAAACTGTTTGTGGTCTGAATTCTCTGGTATAAAAACAAAGTGCATGGAATAAAAGGTTTCTTTTTGTGCAGGTTGATGTGAGGATCAGGGCTTTAGGACTCACTGGACCTCGGATTGTTTGTTTGTTTGGTTTGTCCCACTTTGTCCTCTGAACCGTGGACGTTAGAGAGCTGTGTTCCTCTTTGGAGCCTGCTGCTTTCATCCCTGACTGGAGCTGCTGTACACACCACCAGCTGTCCGGAGTCTGCTTTCTGAACACTCTCTACCTCACTAGATGGGGACAACTAATGAACCTTAAAGTGCTTTTTAACGCCCCTAATGAACAGCAAGATTAAGTGTCTCTCATAAAAGTACCCATAACTATCAGCTGTTTTAAAGAGTACCTGACCTCCCTTTATATTAATAGAAAAATAATGTCATTGTGAGCTAATGAATGTTTCCCTGCTGAACAACGGCAACATGACAACGTTTCCATTGGTCCCTCTTCTTTAGAGAAGACCAGGAAATGATGGATACACGGATCGTGTTCAAATCAATAGGCACGCAATGACTCTAAAGAATAATGATCACGCCACCAAACACACATTCAGACTAAAGGAACCAGCTGTTTGGGAAATGAGAGAAGTAGAAAGTACAGGTATTTGAGTTCAACATGTAAGAAGTAGAAAGTACAGGTATTTGTATTCAACATGTAAGAAGTAGAAAGTACAGGTATTTGAGTTCAACATGTAAGAAGTAGAAAGTACAGGTATTTGTGTTCAACATGTAAGAAGTAGAAAGTACAGGTATTTGTATTCAACATGTAAGAAGTAGAAAGTACAGGTATTTGAGTTCAACATGTAAGAAGTAGAAAGTACAGGTATTTGTGTTCAACATGTAAGAAGTAGAAAGTACAGGTATTAGTGTTCAACATGTGAGAAGTAGAAAGAACAGGTATTTGTGTTCAACATAAGAAGTAGAAAGTACAGGTATTTGGGTTCAACATGTAAGAATTAGAAAGTACAGGTATTTGAGTTCAACATGTAAGAAGTAGAAAGTACAGGTATTTGGGTTCAACATGTAAGAATTAGAAAGTACAGGTATTTGTGTTCAACATAAGAAGTAGAAAGTACAGGTATTTGGGTTCAACATGTAAGAAGTAGAAAGTACAGGTATTTGGGTTCAACATGTAAGAAGTAGAAAGTTCAGGTGTTTGGGTTCAACATGTAAGAAGTAGAAAGTACAGGTATTTGGGTTCAACATGTAAGAAGTAGAAAGTACAGGTATTTGGGTTCAACATGTAAGAAGTAGAAAGTACAGGTATTTGGGTTCAACATGTAAGAAATAGAAAGTACAGGTATTTGTGTTCAACATGTAAGAAGTAGAAAGTACAGGTATTTGTGTTCAACATGTAAGAAGTAGAAAGTACAGGTATTTGGGTTCAACGTGTAAGAAGTAGAAAGTACAGGTATTTGGGTTCAACATGTAAGAAGTAGAAAGTACAGGTATTTGGGTTCAACATGTAAGAAGTAGAAAGTACAGGTATTTGGGTTCAACATGTAAGAAGTAGAAAGTACAGGTATTTGGGTTCAACATGTAAGAAATAGAAAGTACAGGTATTTGTGTTCAACATGTAAGAAGTAGAAAGTACAGGTATTTGTGTTCAACATGTAAGAAGTAGAAAGTACAGGTATTTGGGTTCAACATGTAAGAAGTAGAAAGTACAGGTATTTGGGTTCAACATGTAAGAAGTAGAAAGTACAGGTATTTGGGTTCAACATGTAAGAAGTAGAAAGTACAGGTATTTGTGTTCAACATGTAAGAAGTAGAAAGTACAGGTATTTGGGTTCAACATGTAAGAAGTAGAAAGTACAGGTATTTGGGTTCAACATGTAAGAAGTAGAAAGTACAGGTATTTGGGTTCAACATGTAAGAAGTAGAAAGTACAGGTATTTGGGTTCAACATGTAAGAAATAGAAAGTACAGGTATTTGTGTTCAACATGTAAGAAGTAGAAAGTACAGGTATTTGTGTTCAACATGTAAGAAGTAGAAAGTACAGGTATTTGGGTTCAACGTGTAAGAAGTAGAAAGTTCAGGTGTTTGGGTTCAACATGTAAGAAGTAGAAAGTACAGGTATTTGGGTTCAACATGTAAGAAGTAGAAAGTACAGGTATTTTGGTTCAACATGTAAGAAGTAGAAAGTACAGGTATTTGGGTTCAACATGTAAGAAGTAGAAAGTACAGGTATTTGTGTTCAACATGTAAGAATTTAGAAAGTACAGGTATTTGTGTTCAACATGTGAGAAATAGAAAGTACAGGTATTTGTATTCAACATATAAGAAGGAGAAAGTACAGGTATTTGTGTTCAACATGTGAGAAGTAGAAAGTACAGGTATTTGTATTCAACATGTGAGAAGTAGAAAGTACAGGTATTTGGGTTCAACATGTGAGAAGTAGAAAGTACAGGTATTTGTGTTCAAAATGTAAGAAGTAGAAAGTACAGGTATTTGTATTCAACATGTGAGAAGTAGAAAGTACAGGTATTTGTATTCAACATGTAAGAAGGAGAAAGTTCAGGTATTTGTGTTCTAAATGTAAGAAGTAGAAAGTACAGGTATTTGGGTTCAACATGTAAGAAGTAGAAAGTACAGGTATTTGTGTTCAACATGTAAGAAGTAGAAAGTACAGGTATTTGGGTTCAACATCTAAGAAGTAGAAAGTACAGGTATTTGTGTTCAACATGTGAGAAGTAGAAAGTTCAGGTATTTGTGTTCAAAATGTAAGAAGTAGAAAGTACAGGTATTTGTGTTCAAAATATAAGAATTTAGAAAGTACAGGTATTTGTGTTCAACATGTGAGAAGTAGAAAGTACAGGTATTTGTATTCAACATGTAAGAAGGAGAAAGTACAGGTATTTGTGTTCAACATGTGAGAAGTAGAAAGTACAGGTATTTGTATTCAACATGTAAGAAGGAGAAAGTACAGGTATTTGTGTTCAACATGTGAGAAGTAGAAAGTACAGGTATTTGTGTTCAACATGTAAGAAGTAGAAAGTACAGGTATTTGTGTTCAACATGTGAGAAGTAGAAAGTACAGGTATTTGTATTCAACATGTAAGAAGGAGAAAGTACAGGTATTTGTATTCAACATGTAAGAAGGAGAAAGTACAGGTATTTGTATTCAACATGTAAGAAGGAGAAAGTACAGGTATTTGTGTTCAACATGTGAGAAGTAGAAAGTACAGGTATTTGTGTTCAACATGTAAGAAGTAGAAAGTACAGGTATTTGTGTTCAACATGTAAGAAGTAGAAAGTACAGGTATTTGTGTTCAACATGTGAGAAGTAGAAAGTACAGGTATTTGTGTTCAACATGTAAGAAGTAGAAAGTACAGGTATTTGGGTTCAACATGTAAGAAGTAGAAAGTACAGGTATTTGTGTTCAACATGTGAGAAGTAGAAAGTACAGGTATTTGGGTTCAACATGTAAGAAGTAGAAAGTACAGGTATTTGTGTTCAACATGTAAGAAGTAGAAAGTACAGGTATTTGTGCTCAACATGTAAGAAGTAGAAAGTACAGGTATTTGAGTTCAACATGTAAGAAGTAGAAAGTACAGGTATTTGTGTTCAACATGTGAGAAGTAGAAAGTACAGGTATTTGTGTTCAACATGTAAGAAGTAGAAAGTACAGGTATTTGTGTTCAACATGTAAGAAGTAGAAAGTACAGGTATTTGAGTTCAACATGTAAGAAGTAGAAAGTACAGGTATTTGTGTTCAACATGTAAGAAGTAGAAAGTACAGGTATTTGTGTTCAACATGTAAGAAGTAGAAAGTACAGGTATTTGTGTTCTACATGTAAGAAGTAGAAAGTACAGGTATTTGTGTTCTACATGTAAGAAGTAGAAAGTACAGGTATTTGTGTTCAACATGTAAGAAGTAGAAAGTACAGGTATTTGGGTTCAATATGTGAGAAGTAGAAAGTACAGGTATTTGTGTTCAACATGTAAGAAGTAGAAAGTACAGGTATTTGGGTCCAACATGTAAGAAGTAGAAAGTACAGGTATTTGTGTTCTAATTGTAAGAAAAGTAAAAAGTTGTCAGAGAAAAAAGTAGTGGAGTAAAGTACTGATACCAGAAAAATGTACTTAAGTGCAGTAACGAAGTATTTGTACTCCAATACTTCCCACCCCTGAATATAAATGATTGTGCATTATTCATTATCATTCAATTCAGTTCAAGGCTTTACCATCATGTGCTCAGCAGCTACAGTGCAGTCACATGCTCCTCCAACATGAATATATATAGGAGGACATAGAACAAATAAAACAGATAAAATAGTGCAAGAGAATGTTTTGAGATGTGCAAGTAAATACAAATAAATCAGAAATAGTGCAAGAAGAGTTTATATACAAGTAAATGGAATATGATATATAGATAAATAATTAGCACGATGCAAACAGATGGATGTTCTTTAAAGAGTTCAGGTGTTTAACAGTCTGATGGCCTGTGGGAACAAACTGTCTCTGAGTCTGGTGGTTTTAGACCTGATGCTGATGGGGGTCTTTTGTAATCCTGAGGGCTTTCTTCCTGAGCCTCTGGGAGTAGAGGTCCTCCATGGAGGGCAGATCAGTCCCGGTGATGTGCTGTCCTTCTTAATTATATAATGAAACTTAATTAACAGGACGTTCTGCCCTCAACACGAACCCTCTTTCCCTGCAGCTAAAGAGACCTCAACTTGACTTCTCCTCATCTGTCTTGGGAGTACACACACACACACACACACACACACACACACACACACACACACACACACACCTCTTCTTAAGCCTTCCACCACGCATATGCTTAATATTCTGCCACCATCGATTGCTTTAAGGTACATTTACTTATTCAGTGTTAAATAATGCAGATTATGATGCACTGTTTTGATGTTTTGATGCACCATCATTACTGCCACTGGACGCATATCTGTTGTGTAAGATGTGTGAGGCCTAAAGAAAAAAATACATTTTATGCAAATCCTTTCGATGTTAAAGTAATCAGATTCTGGATTCATCGGTTTCTCCAGCATCAGAGACGTTTTACCGCAACATTGACAAAGAAATGCACATTATTCATGTTTACACTTCCCCCAAACACCATCTTTCTGCGCTCAGCAAGAGGAGAGGTGGATGAGGATACAGCCATGTGTCTTTATTGGAGTAGAGAGGAGGTGATAAACAGGCGAGAGAAGGAGGAGGGATGCACTCTCAGAGATACATCGTCACACATAAAACTGAGCAGGTATAATACATCCAAAAGTTTTACTGGAGCTATTTCCTAAAGTGCCTCCAAGTTACAAAAGTCCTGGGAAGCTAAAGTTTGGCAGACAGTAACATCGTAACACATTTGTCTTGGTCAACTGGTTTGATTGTGTACATGTTGCATGCATATGAATATCAATGATTGTATATATCGTGTTGACGGCTGTTTGTGTGAGGTGTGTGTATTTGATTTTCTTCATATTCTTGGCTGATTTAATTTGGCTCTTTGTGATATTCTGAGTTTATGAATGAGTCAGAATTATGAGAAAGAAAGTCAGAATAATTATTAGATTTCAGCTTGAATTCTGCAAAAAGTCAACTTTCTGGGATCAAAGTCAGAATTCTGTGAAAAATTCAAGAATTCTGCTAAAAGTCAGGATCATGAGAAAACTTTGAGGAAAAAAACGAATTACGAGATGTCTGAATTATGCACCAAAAAGTAATTTTTAGAACAATTCAGAATTCTCTATAAAAGTCTAGATTCGTTGAAAAAGTTGGAATTCTTCGAAAAATCTAAATTATTCAAAAAGTCAGAATTCTTCGAAAAAGACAAGATTCTGTAAAAAGTCTGAAATGTGTTGGCAGAATAAAAAAAAGTCAGTTCTGAAAAAAAAAATCAGAATTCTTTGAAAAAGTCAAATCTGAACTTTCGGGGGAAATCTGAATTTTTGGGAAAGAAATTGAATTGTTGGGCAAAAATGTTAATTTTGGGGAAAATCTAAAGAAAATATATTTAAAAAATATATATTCAAAAAATGTATATAAATGTGGATTTTTTTTTTGGAGAATTCTGACTCTAATCTAAGAATTCAAATTCTAAATACATAACTAAAAACAATAATTTTTATTATTTCGTAATTTCTTGTTATCCTCCACATCCTAACATCCTGACATCTTATATTTTGGTAAAGATGGACGCTCCTCCCGTCGGCCCGCGGCAGAATGAACCCTCCGCTCTGATCTTAACGCACGCTTCAGGAAGGAGCCGGATGACAAGGCACAAACACATCTGACCTGGAAACACCTCCACAAAGGAAGCAGACGTTCATTCGGACGTGCAGCTGCTGCTCTCGTGTCACACAGGTGAGTCTCAGACGAAGCCACAGCTCCTTCATTATTTCAGGAACCATCTTTGAGCCTCAGGTGCTTTTTGTGTTCCTCATGCTGCAACAAATACAAAAGATTCTCCAAAACATCTCCACTGTGACACTCTCTCGCCTGCTCTGCGCTCAGTCATTAAAAGTGTGTAGTTTTCTTTATAGCACACTTGGAATACCTCTAATTCCTCTCAAATATATCTGGTGAAGCAAACTAGAGCTTTATACAGCCACCGGCCCAAAAAGAAAAACATTGAGTATGTGTCTGATAGAGTTGTCTTTATTAGACCAATCGCCTGAGGTGGGAAGTCACTCCATGCATTTACTCAAGTACTGTAGTTAAGTACAATATTGAGATACTTGTACCTTACTTGATTATTTCCATTTTGAGGTACTTCTACTCCACTACAGTTCAGAGGTACATGGTGTACTTTTACTCCACTACATGTATTTAATACCTTTAGTTACTTCACAGATCTGGATGAATGATGTGAAATCTAATCAAGTGTTAAATCAGACTTTAGTTCCACCTGGAGTAAATCCACCAGCTACCCTGCAGTATACAAAGTCATTCAGACTAGCTGCACCTTCACCAGCTACCCTGCAGTCTACAAAGCCATTCAGACTAGCTGCACCTTCACCAGCTACCCTGCAGTCTACAAAGCCATTCAGACTAGCTGCACCTTCACCAGCTACCCTGCAGTCTACAAAGCCATTCAGACTAGCTGCACCTTTACCAGCTTTGAGAACACTTTCATGATCAATCATTATAAAACATATCATATATATTATTCTGAAATGGACCAATCTGCACAACGACTACTTTTACTGTCTTTCACTATATTTTGATGAGAATACTTTTCTACTTTCACTTGAGGAACAGAGTATTCCTACACTCTGGTACTTCTACTTTTACTCAAGTACAAGATCTGAGTACTTCTACTTTTACTAAGTACAAGATCTGAGTACTTCTACTTTTACTCAAGTACAAGACCTGAGTACTTCTACTTTTACTCAAGTACAAGATCTGAGTACTTCTACTTTTACTCAAGAACAAGATCTGAGTACTTCTACTTTTAATCAAGTACAATAACTGAGTACTTCTACTTTTACTCAAGTACAATAACTGAGTACTTCTACTTTTACTCAAGTACAAGACCTGAGTACTTCTACTTTTACTCAAGGACACGATCTGAGTACTTCTACTTTTACTCAAGGACACGATCTGAGTACTTCTACTTTTACTCAAGAACAAGATCTGAGTACTTCTACTTTTACTCAAGTACAAGACCTGAGTACTTCTACTTTTACTCAAGTACAAGATCTGAGTACTTCTACTTTTAATCAAGTACAAGACCTGAGTACTTCTACTTTTACTCAAGGACCAGCTCTGAGTACTTCTACTTTTACTCAAGGACCAGCTCTGAGTACTTCTACTTTTACTCAAGGACCAGCTCTGAGTACTTCTACTTTTACTCAAGGACCAGCTCTGAGTACTTCTACTTTTACTCAAGGACCAGCTCTGAGTACTCAGTCCCTCTTTGTTTCAGTCCTGCCCGTGTTGCTGTTTTAATGTGTACATTCTGCAGGTTGGACGAGTTGTCATTTACATTCCCTAAATACATTTTATCTACATGTCCCCTGGGTGGAGGGCAGGTTACTCAGATCACCTGTTTTGTCCTCATTAGGAATTGAGAGCAGCTCGGCTAATCAGAGTGTGACGATCAGTGGCGGTTCTAGACCAATTTGGCTGGGGGGGCCACTGGGGGGCCAGTTATTTTCTGAGGGGGGCACAATAAATGCAGGACGAAAAAGAGAACTAGACAGTATGAAGTAATTGCGCATAAGAAAACAATGCAATACAGTTATTGGTATTTGTTTCAGTACACTTGTTTATTTCAGATAGATCTTATAGTTATTACTGTTAGCTTCAGCTTAAGTTATCATGCAATGTTTGCACTAACACCATATTTATATAAAAATAAAGGCAATGAACAGTTACATCTCTACTTTACATAAGGGTGTCTGCACAATCTCACATTACAGCAACAACATCCTGCTTTGGCAAACCGAGTACCAGAAAATATACATTTAAAAAAATAAAAAATAAACTTTTCATTGTTAGGGGGACCACAGGGGGGTCAGAGGTCAGTGTTAGGGGGGCACTGGCCTCCCCTGCCCCCCCCTAGAACCGCCCCTGGTGACGATGCCATTTCACACACAGCACTTTCTGATCCTTCCTCACACTTTACCTCGTTTCAGAAGTTGTTGTTAGCCAGAGCTAACTTCTGGGTCGGCTACAAAAACGGGTCGGCTACAAAAACGCGTCCTCACTGCACCACGCCACTATCAAAGAGGCTTTTGTTATTGTTAAGGTTGTTTTTAATGTTTCTTTCATTATCTTTTCTTTTTAATGACTGTTTTGAAATGCCTTTGTCTGAATGTCTTTCATTTTTGCACCTTGAATTGCCTTGTGTTGAAAGGTGCTATATAAATAAACTTGCCTTGCCTTCAAGTGTATTATTTGTATATGTTGTCAGGGAATTGGTCCTCTGGTCTTCTTCCTAATCAAGTGAAATCTTGGAGGGTCAGTACCAGCACACTTTTTAATAATCAGTGAAATAATGGCGTGCTCGTTCGACTTCCATCGACACACACTTATTATTCACACCTACAGTTTTTCATCACTCTCAAGAGGAAGTTAGTCATGATTTCTGCAACTTTTTAGCGATTTAATTATCACAATCTCCCCTGACTCAATACTGTCGCTCAAAAGACAGCACTGATAGTCCCCCTCTCTGTTTGATTTGCTCCTGACTGTGGAAAACAATTCATATCAGCCTCCTGGTGGTCATCATAATTCAGACGAGTGGCATGTTTTTCTTTTCTTGCAGACATCCACTTGAGCTGCAAGGGTTTCAGCAAACACCGAAAAGAGACCAGCCTCTGCAGTTGTTGATTTTAAAGAAGGACTCTTGGATTGGAAACTCCAGCCCTCTAAAGCAAGTATTATTCTACATTTCCCCCAACAATTACACCTCTAATCAGTGAATTTACTGGCGTCCCAAAGATACATTCCCAAGATTCACAACCTTTTCTGCAATCCGAGACGTTTTTTGAAATACTTCATTTCTCCGGCCACACTATTTTATTCAATTGCTCCAGTTCGGTCATTATACGGCACATTTCCTCCACACACTGCTCTTTGGCCAAAAACAAGAGGGAGAGATAGACCAGGGAAGATGGATTTCAGCACGGATCAAATTCCACCTGGTCGGCGAGGGATCTGAGGTTTGGCGAGCAAGTTGTGTGTTTTACAGCGTTATACTTTAACAGCGCTGAGGAAAGAGACGGATCAAGTATGGGTAAGCACTCTGGTTAGAAGTGCTTTGGAGTGAGTAAAGATGGATGAAACTCAGATGGAGAGGTGCTGGAGCTTCAGTGTATTCCCATGCTGATCTGAATAAGTGGATGTGAGAGCAGTTATTAGCAGTAGTTCAGAGTACAGGCCATTCTGCTCAGTAGGTGGGATGTAATAATGCAGAAATGTGAAATATTTACAAAAACTCCTCCCGTAAGCCGTCACCAACCTTTTTCAACTCAGGGCCCACTTAAGAATTAAAAAAATTGTGCGGGCCCACATTCAACCATAAACAATACGGAGGCTAAATAAAGTTCTGATTGGTCAATTCAGAACATGTGACACGTTGTAAATCCAGTAGAACAGACCGCTGTCAGGGACTGTAATGACCGTTGCTAAGGACTGTAAAGACCGTTGCTAAGGAGGATCAAGAAAGAGGTTAAAATACAAAACAATCTTAATAATGAAAATGTTTCCACATACATCATAATGTTTTGCAAATTATTTGGCAGCAAATATTGAATTTACATTTACACCCTTTAATATTTCATTTGGGCTTTTAGATGAAGATCGCACACAGTTAATAAATACAACTATTCTTCTGACTAAAATACATATTTTGAAAAGTCAATCAAGGAGTAATCTTAATTTAAGGTGTTTGAAGAGTAGATTAAAAATACAATTTATTTTTGTAAAATAGCTCTAACGAAGAGTGGGATTAAAGGAATAATAAATATGCCATGTTGTATTTAAAAAAATTAAATTACATTTAAAAAAGTATTTGGCGGCCCACTTGCAATGCCTTCGCGGACCACTAGGGGGCCGCGGCCCACAGGTTGGGGAACCCATTTTAATCCTTATCTTAATCTTATTATTGTCAATCTTTCAGTTTGTGTGTACAGACAGAGATCGAAATACCGTTTCCCCACAATCCCGAATACAAAAATACAAATATGTACAAATGTGTATAAAATAAGTATATCCTATATATACACAATCAACAGACACATTTATACATATGCACACATTAAGATAAAAACACAAAATTCAATATATTCAAAATAACAGTCACTTCAATATCTTTAGGAATGTACATTAGTGCAAGATCGTCCATAGCAGCGTAAAACGTGTGTGGAATTGAGTGTCTGAGTGTGTGTTTATTTAGTATTAAACTGATTCAAACTCAAGCTGAATTGTAAATAAGAAAACAGTATCAGCAGATGGTGAAATAGGTAAACGTGAGCTGGTTGAATTTTGCTTTTATCAAATTTATTTTTGTAAGAAAAAGGGTGTTCCTTCTCCTGTAGTGTGTTATATAGGTGTCTGTGCATGTAAATGGTCTGCAGAGGCTAAAATCCCAAATGTGCCTCCTATGGGAGTTTCTTCTACTTCCGTGACATCATTATGGGACACTCGCGCTCCTATTGGCTAGCGCTCCAACACATTGTACGTGATAGGCTAAGGGGCGGGACATCTCTAAGCGGTTGACCAATCACCAGCCAGCTCAGAGAACGTAAACATGTCACAGTAGAGTATCAGAAAACGAATGTGTTTTTTGTCCAAAGCTTTCTTGTAGATACAACTGGACGTGATCCTAAGGTCAGAGCATCCTTCCAAATGGACCAATCAAAATTGAGTATTAATCTAAACTCTGTGGGCTAATAAATGCAGATTGTTTTCACTTTCAAACTAGTTGTACCAAATGCTCTGTATGTGATGACTACTTCCATTCTTGAGAGGATAATAAATACATGGATCCTGAGATTGAAGCTCAAGCCGGGGACCAGGGATATTTTCCTAACAACGTACGTTACCAAATATCTGTACGAGAGCCGATGTTCCCCTCAGTGACACATTTTGGATTTACAGGTTTGAGAAGGTGTTTTGACGATTAACCACAGCTGGAAAAGACTCATTGTTGTGCAAATGAGATTGGAGAACCCATCTGGATGCAGGTTAATGGGCCAAATAATGGAAAGTAGCATCATGGGCAAACTGAGACCAACCCAGAGTTGTTTCCCTGAATTCCTCCTGCCAAAGAGTGCAGTTTGTCTCCATGCCTGTCCCTGCTGAGGTGTCTCCAGGTGTTTGGCTCTGCAGCGACATGTAGGCTTTAATCAGGACTTAGTTAAGCATGGTTAGATGTTTGGGCAAGGCAAGTTTATTCATATAGCATCTTTCAACACAAGGCAACTCAAAGTGCTTTACAACAATGAAAGACATTAAGAAACATATTATAAAATGGCATTTAAAAACACTCATTTAAAAGCAGAGATAATAAAACATGAATAACAAAGGAACATGAATTAAAGTCACAAACATTCAATGTAATATTCAAAAGATAAGCCTGTTGGAACATGAAGCTTATAAAAAAGGTTTGAGCCAAGGTTTGAATTAGGAAAGATTGTGCTTTGGTTTGAAAGTGAAAACAATCTGCATTTATTACACAGTTTAGATTAATACTCAATTTTGATTGGTCCATTTGGAAGTTACTAAGGACGCTCTGACCTTAGGATCACGTCAAGTTAAATCTACAAGAAAGCTTTGGACAAACAAACACAGTAGTTTTCTGATACTCTACTGTGACATGTTTACGTCCTCTGAGCTCTGTTGTGATTGGTCAACAGCTTAGAGATGTCCCGCCCCTTAGCCTATCACAAGTCTATTTCAAGTGCTTCATGCTAAACAAACCCCCCTTTGAACATTTCAATCTGAAACCCAATATTCAGAAAATTCACTGGATCCTGGCCGTATTTGTGTATCATATTAAATGTATTTGCTCGCAGACATTCATGTGGCTTCTTGCTGGTTTAGAGCAGTGGTTCCCAACCTGGGGGGCGCGCCCCACTTGGGGGGGGGCGCGCCCCACTTGGGGGGGGGCGCCAAAGATCGTAGGGGGGGCGCCAGGCCTCAGATGATTTGAGTCCAAATATCATATTTAGACTTTTTTTTTTTTTATTCTTTTTTTTTGTTATTCTTTTTTTTTTACATATAATTGTAACGCAATACATGATTGTCACTAAAAGCCTTGTCTCTACATTACAATAAAATATACAAAATAATTGATTAATTAATTTCAATACAAATTCAAGTTAGTAGCTATTAAAGGTGGGGTAGGTAAGTTTCAGAAACCGGCTCGAGATACACTTTTTGCTATATTCCATGGAATGCTCTTAACATCCCGATAGCAATGAATATCTGAAGTGCTTTGACAAGAAATCCATAAAAAAAAGTCATCTGTGGAAGCCGTAATACTGTGAAAAGTACGACCAATCCGTTAAGCCTAAACGGATTGGATTGCCGCCCTGTCTGTCAGCCTTCCATCTCGTGCACGCACAAATGTATCTCATGCCCTCATTGGGCGTGCCCTCATTGGGCGTGCCGTAATTGGGCGTGTATTGCGCGTTCATGTGTGTTGGAGGAGGTGCTCTGTAAGGAAGTCTGAAGGAAGGGGCGGATTCTTTTCGGCTGTGTACTTTCAAATTTTAGTGCACTCGAGCCGGTTTCTGAAACTTACCTACCCCACCTTTAAAGGCATAAAAAGACAGAAATGTATAATTCTTTCTTTCATAGAAATGTTTCTTCTGCCCGTAAAGTGTCCAAACCGGGCTTTTCTGGATAAGCGCATTTTTAGTCCTTTTTCAGTTGGATTATTTGTCACTGTTGCTCCGATCAGATCGGTCTCCTCCATTTTGTAGATTATTTACGACTTTTGAATCCACATAATGACATCGGCAAAATCTGGCTTGCTTTGAGCATGTGTTTCAAACAGTTTAATCCCTTTGTGAATTGTTTCCACTTGCGCCGTCCTTTAATTTCTTCAGCGGGAATCCAAATGAATTAATCCTGAGTCCAATAACCATCAAAGTCACTCCAATAGTGCTCCTTGATTACGCTTTCATCCTCCTTTAACAACATACTTCACATTCATCCAGTTTGTGACAGTAGTTGTAGCATTTTGAGACTTTTAAACTTGAATTACCGCTGATGAGCCCCCCCCCCCCCCCCCTTGTGTGTGTGTGTGGGGGGGGGGCGCAACTTCCAACCGGAGTCATTTGGGGGGCTCTTGGGGAAAAAGGTTGGGAGGTTGGGAACCCCTGCTTTAGAGCACAGATCCACCAGGATTCCACGGGGAAGACGGATGCAAAGCGGTTACAGTTAATTAACCAACAGTAATTGGCAATCTCAACTAAAGACATTGTAGAGCTGACACTTTTTTTAATGCACGCTTTAACTGATGCTAAACTTTGGCTCTAAACTCACGAGGAGCTGCTCGGCAAAATCTTCACAGTCACAAGAAGATAAGACGAGTAATTAACGACAAGCTCCATGGAGGCAGCTGGAGCGACTATTAAACACCTGAACTCGTTAAAGAACATCCACAACATTCCTCTGTTTGCATCTTGCAACTTCATTATCTAATATATCAGATTCCATTTACTTCTTCTTGCACTATTTGTATTTACTTGCACATCTCAAACATTCTCTTGCACTATTTTATTTGTTTTAATTGTTTAATGTCCTATATATATTCATGTTGCTCTGTTGGAGCAGCCTGGGACTTCAGCTTTTCATTGACATATCTACAGTTCAATCAGGAGAGACGGTTTTGATGTAAGAATACATGTTTA
>JAPTMU010000113.1:440000-467500 GCA_028583405.1 Pogonophryne albipinna
CTCTCTATGGTGCACCTGTAGAAGGTCAGGATGCTCTCTTTGGTGCACCTGTAGAAGGTCAGGATGCTCTCTATGGTGCACCTGTAGAAGGTCAGGATGCTCTCTATGGTGCACCTGTAGAAGGTCAGGATGCTCTCTATGGTGCACCTGTAGAAGGTCAGGATGCTCTCTATGATGCACCTGTAGAAGGTCAGGATGCTCTCTGTGGTGCACCTGTAGAAATGGCAGAGTATCCTGGAGTCCATGTTGAAACTCCTCAGCCTGCGGAGGAAGAAGAGCATCCTTCGAGCTCTTTTGGTGATGGTGGTAGTGTGAAGAGTCCATGTCAGGTCCTCAGTGATGAGCCCATGTCAGGTCCTCAGTGATGAGTCCATGTCAGGTCCTCAGTGATGAGCCCATGTCAGGTCCTCAGTGATGAGTCCATGTCAGGTCCTCAGTGAAGAGTCCATGTCAGGTCCTCAGTAATGAGTCCATGTCAGGTCCTCAGTGAAGAGTCCATGTCAGGTCCTCAGTGATGAGTCCATGTCAGGTCCTCAGTGATGAGTCCATGTCAGGTCCTCAGTGAAGAGTCCATGTCAGGTCCTCAGGGATGAGTCCATGTCAGGTCCTCAGTGAAGAGTCCATGTCAGGTCCTCAGTGATGAGTCCATGTCAGGTCCTCAGTGAAGAGTCCATGTAAGGTCCTCAGTGATGAGTCCATGTCAGGTCCTCAGTGATGAGTCCATGTCAGGTCCTTAGTGAAGAGTCCATGTCAGGTCCTCAGTGATGAGTCCATGTCAGGTCCTCAGTGATGAGTCCATGTCAGGTCCTTAGCGATGAGTCCATGTCAGGTCCTTAGTGATGAGTCCATGTCAGGTCCTCAGTGATGAGTCCATGTCAGGTCCTCAGTGAAAAGTCCATGTCAGGTCCTCAGTGATGAGTCCATGTCAGGTCCTCAGTGAAGAGTCCATGTCAGGTCCTCAGTGATGAGTCCATGTCAGGTCCTTAGTGATGAGTCCATGTCAGGTCCTCAGTGATGAGTCCATGTCAGGTCCTCAGTGAAGAGTCCATGTCAGGTCCTCAGTGATGAGTCCATGTCAGGTCCTCAGTGAAGAGTCCATGTCAGGTCCTCAGTGATGAGTCCATGTCAGGTCCTCAGTGATGTGGACACCAAGGAACCTGAAGCTGCTGACTCTCTCCACTGTAGTCCCATTGATGGCGATCGGGGTATGAATGTAATCTTGATCTTGAGTAGTAGTAGTAGTAGTAGTAGTAGTAGTAGTAGTAGTAGTAGTGGCGGTGGTGGTAGTGGTGGTGGTAGTGGTAGTGGTAGTAGTAGCAGTAGTAGTAGTAGTAGTAGTAGTAGTAGTAGTAGTAGTAGTAGTAGTAGTAGTAGTAGTAGTAGTCGTAGTAGTAGTAGTAGTCATGGGCGTCACAGCCATTATATGAGGGTGGGACAAGTCCCCCCCACTTTTTCAAATGATTAGTTTAGACCCCCCCCCCCCCCCCCCCCCCACTTTTACTATGTGGAAAGTCCGTGAATCGGTCTATCCACTCGCCGCTCTTTGTAGAGCGCTGTGTCAGTGCTTCATATCAAATCCATTCCACTTGCTTATTGAGAGAATGCCCAAATCAATGAAACTCCGTACCATGTTTTCACTGCTACTTTGTACCAAGGCAGATTCTCACATAGCACAGCATGTTCAAGGAGTGTTGCCATAGTTGGACAGCTCAGGGGCCTCATTTATAACGCCGTGCGTAGGATTCACGTGGGAAGGTTGCTTACGTAGTAGAAATCCCAAAAATAGGTACAGACATTTTCGGACATTTTCCGATTCACAAAACATTGCGTACCGGCGAGGAAAGTGCGTACGGCACTTCCTACGCCGGTTTCCCTTTATAAATCACAATTGACTCGAAATGTGGTGCAGCTTTTGCGGGCTTCACGTAACGCCCATATTTGCCTATAAATAGTCAAAGAAACGCCCATTCATTCATTCTGACTGACTTTATGAAGAAGATCGCAGGAAATGACGACAGAACAGCTAAAAAAGACATCTCACACCGTGTCAGATTTTGGTTATTTTGGGGAGGTGGAGATAAATCATATTGTTTGGTGGATGCCGTTTGAACCAGAGTAGCAGCATGGAGGTCGGATCGTCACCAAAATAAATAAATAAGTGATCCGAAAAAGGTTAATGACAAAATAAATACACATAACCTTCCTCAGGCAGTGTGTTTGTACCGGGGACAGGAGACACCTCCTTGATGAGAGACTGTAAGAAAGGGGAATCCCTCCCGACTGGAGTCATGACGACTGGATCTGAATTATTTGTTTGTATTTGGTGGTTTGTGTTCCAGCTGTCGATCAGCAACTATATATCCATAATCCACCAGTTAAAGGAAATACATCTAATGTGTTGTGTTATATTAGCTGTACAATTTACCACATACGGTGTTCTTAGTTTCCATACCTCCTGTGTTTTACGAGCGACTTATCAAGTCTTGGCAAACGGCATAAAACACGATTAAACATGATAGTATATAAAACCATGCTCGTATCTACAACCTATAGAAAAGCAAAACGGCGTCAGTTTAGACGTAATTCTGTCCTCCTGCTTACCGCATCCTTTATGAGAAAACATTTCATAACATTAACACAACATATTCGAGGTGGTTTTAAATAACTTATCCATATTTATTTATTTCTCCAGGTGATGTGTGTGTGTGCGCTGAGGAGTCTCAAACAGGCGTTTGTTTAATCATTTTAAGATTGGCTTTAATCAATTTGTGAAAATGAATTCTTCATATATGATAAATGAGAGGTAACATTTTATTTATGGTATTATTTCCACATATTTCTCTCCATTCTTCCTTCTGCCAACGGTGTCGCAGTTTCTCGTCTCTCCCGTTTTTGTGCGTAGTGCGTACGCATGGGTTAGAGTTTGCGTGGAGGACCGCACATTTTCCCGTCAAGTTAGTATTTTATAAATCGCAAACATTGCGTAGAAACTGGCGTACGCCATTTTTTTTGCGTATATCCCTTTATAAATGAGGCCCCAGATCTGTTGTATGAAGCGATGCCGGTAGCGGAGGTAAGGCACACACACCAAATGTTCAGGACATTGTTAATACAGCGAAAATCAAAGCTGACGATCTCTTGGTTTGATATGTTTTCTCCCCCAGACAACATGGACATAAGAACATTTTTTTCAAAGAAGAGGAAAGTAAGTCATCAGCTGGTAGCAGTTAATCAGTTAACAGTGATGGCGGCGGCTCAATTCTGGAGAGGAGTTTCGTCTTTATGTCATGATAGAGAGATACAAATACTGAATAGTATAGATGAGAAAAGGCATCGAAATGCCAGGTTACTAGTATTTATCATGTAAACAGGGAACATGAATAACCCGATCTCTCTGTGCTCATGTAAACAACATGATGTCCATGTAGAGATGCAGTCAGTGTGTTTTACTGGAGCCTCAGTTCGATAAGAGATTATTTTCTGAGTTCTTTAACTTAGGTACGCTCTCTCAAAATGGAAATGTGCATTATGTTTTAATTATACTTCTTATCATTCAGAAGCTTTTTGTGTGTGTTTATGTTTTACTGAGTGCTTATAGGCAATTTCCATCCCAGTATTCAGTTAACTGTTTATTTTCTGTGCACATTACATAGACTAGCTAATATTCTACCTACTGCTTGGGACTTTGAGTCTTCAAAATGTCCAATGTCACAGACTGGGACTTACTTTAGAGTCAGTTGTATTCACATTCAGTATGACTTGTTATGATTCAATGTGAAAGAGTATACTGCTCAATCAATAATGATCACTTCACCACCTCTCTTGACATCTAGGCGCTTGAGAGTGAGTCAGAGGCAGAACACAGGGACAGTGGAGAGAGGTCCATTGCTGAGGTGAGTGATGAAAGGGAAATGACAGTTTAGAGTAAATTGTGATGTGGACTCTCATCCCAGAATGTTAAGGAAATCAGTGGGGATATTGAACAGGAAACATTTCAGTCAAGGGGCATCATATGACCAATATAGACAGAAGAGCAACATTTATTTGAACATTTAAGTCAATGATACCATTCCTAGGTGAACTTATGTATGGAGTCAGATCAGTCTCAATATTAATAAATGCTCACAGAAGGATTCACAAATGTATTTTGCGTTTATATATAAATGACTCTCCACAACAATATCTCTCAATGCACTCACAAATATTTATTGTTGTATATAAATGTACAAAAAATGGGCATTTAAACTGCTTTTCTTGTGAACTTCTGCATTTGTGTTTTGTTTTTTTGAGACTTCCCTGACGGAAATGACAAATGCATATTTTTTTGACAGGAAACTATGGAAATTATAACTAATTGTGGTTTTCTTTTACATTACTTAACATAAGAATATTTATGTCAGAAATATGCCTATATTTGTGAAACTTTTTTTATCTGTGGATTTTTTTACATTTATATACAAGAATAAATATTTTTGTGTGCGTTGAAAAATATTTGTGTGGAGAGAGTCATTTATATATAAATCCCGAAATACATTTGTGAATCCTTGTGTGCATTTATTAATATTGAGACTGATCTGACTCCATACATCCTAGGCTATGCTCACTTTCAAACTGTAAATCCACAATGAACCCTCAAATCATTGTAATTCATTTACACACAATGGCAGAGAGTGTTGTCAAGTGCTTTGAAACACAGCCCGGCGTCAACATATGATACACAATGCAAATATTATGTTTTAGAACATAAACTCAAGGTTTAGTATCCAGAATACCGGAAATCTATTTTTTTTCTCGTGGGGGAGCACCCCCACCCGTTAAAAATGTCTCCCCCACATTCAGGATGCTTCCTACGCCCATGGTAGTAGTAGTAGTAGTAGTAGTAGTAGTAGTAGTAGTAGTAGTAGGCCTAGTAGTAGTAGTAGTAGTAGTAGTAGTAGTTACACTGTAGTCTCCTTTAATATGCACTGACAGTAGTTGTGATACCATGAGCTGCCACAGGATGGAGCTGATTTACAGGGAATGATTCACATCAGCTTCTCTCCCTTCCTGTTCTCTGTCGGGACTTCCAGTGTCAGGAGTTACTTTGACTTTGTTCCCGTTGTGACGCAGAAGTTTTCCTCCTCGTTAAACTGTTGGTAAGTGACCGTTTTCAGAGTGAAATGACTCTCAGCTGATCTCTGCTCTCACCTAATACTCATATCTCTAATGTGGTTATTGCTAACAGTTATATATATTATTGATTATAACAGCTGCAGCTGCTTTAACAGCATGCTAACATGTTAACAGTTATAGATGTTTTTAATGAGACAGTTAGCCACAAACAGCTAATCTAACAACATGAAATCAATCAAATACTCGTTTTAAACTGATATCAGTATTAGGATGCAGCACCAGACACCTGAACCTGGTTCTGGACCTGAAGATGGGCCTGGACCTGGATCCAGCTGTGAGTCCATGAAGAGTGACTGGTCTATGGATCCCCCTCTTACCTTTAAATCTGGCCCTCCTGCAGATGGAAGGTGAGAATGTAAAAGTGTGTAACGTGATAAGCTTTTTTCTAAAGACTTCACAGTTTCTTCTCCCAGACGCTGGGCCATTGTTCTGTTAGCTCTTTGGTTCTTCAATCAATCAATCAATCAATCAATCAATCAATCAATCAATCAATCAATCAATCAATGTTTATTTGTATAGCCCAATATCACAAATGTTACATTTGTCTCAGTGGACTTCACAGTTTGTACAGAGTATCAGATCATTCATTTGTTTTCAATTTACAAATTCTTCAAACTTAGTCCATCTTTTTAGCAGTGGCGAACCGTCAGGGCCTTCAAGGTATTCAGAGAACACCCTGGAACACTCAGATAAAACAAACAAAAAATCTATTTAATTATATAAATAAAATGTAAATAAAATGAATAAATGAGAATGGTATCTGTGTTGTTGATCTGTAATATCACAGTGTTACGTTGATTTGTTTGTCCTTCTCGGACCATGCACTACGCATTTCAGTGGTTTTGTGTTAGAAAAGAAAGCCACCAATCAGATCTTGTTCTGGGTCTCTGGGTAGAATATCCTTCAACAAGGTATTCTACATCCTTGATCGAATGCCCTGGCCGTTGCACTGAATGAGAGCGTACATTTGGACTGACAGTTTGATCAACCAATCATATTGATTTGTAGCCAATGGGCGTGTTCTTTCAGAGTTCCCCTCGGTTCCAGGGTGCTCTAGAAGGCCCGCTAGTTAACTGGCTCGAGACAGAGGATCTAGATCAGGGGTCTCAAACTCAAGGCCCGGGGGCCAATCCCGGCCCGCGACTTCATTTTATGTGGCCCCGCAAGAGCTTGCAACGAATATAATACGTTTATTATACGGTTACATGCCACTTTACATGAGCAGGTTTCCCATAAACTACATGTCCCACAATGCATCTCGTTTTGTGACATGCCCACTGAAGAGACTTGCAATTATTTTCCCTGGACTTCTGCTTTCAGAAGTAGTTAATAACTAAATTATTATCCAATCCAATAATAATCAAATTCAGAGGCAATCATGTAATATAATACATTACTTTATATATATATTTATATAGTTACAACCGGCCCTTTGAGTGCAACCTTTATGCGAATGTGGCCCGCGATGAAATTGAGTTTGACACCCCTGATCTAGATGAATGCCACGAAGCAATTCATGCCGTTTTATTGTTTTTAACGTTGAAGTGCAACAGGTGAAGTCGGCCTTAAGTACATTAGCCTATATGCCCATGATACATTGCCTTAGCTAAACCTTGAGCTAACTCATCCATTAGCTAGTAGCCTACCTTAGTTAACTATATTTGTTATTGTCTTTTAGCTAATTAGCTGTAAACTCGAGGCACTTGCAGTTTAGTAATTTGTTCATCATCACCACTCACCTTCGAACAAGCCAAGAAAAGCCGGCATAACATGAGACAGTAAAGTGGGAGGTGCTGCTACCTGTCGGTCTGAAGGGACTGCCGATGTCCGCACCGCTGTGCACGAGACGTGGAGGGAGGGAGGGGAGAGCATAGGAACTTCACATTCTCATCTCCCGATCTGATATTTTAATTTTGTAATCAATCAATATATTGTTGGAAAGGGAAACTGTGCGCAAACAGCAGTAGATATATATTCATTTATAACAAATAAAAAAATGGGAAAAAATGCACGTCCCTGCATGGGTTAGGGTTAGAGGTAACTGAGTTAGTTATTTTGTTAAAGTTTAAGATATTCTGTTTACAGTTCTGTCATCACATTATGTAATACGATTTGTTAAAACATTGTTGTTTCTTTTGATGTGAAATATTATTTAATTAATTTAAATAAAAAACAATGTTCATTTGTTTAGTTAGTTTACCTTATTTATTTTTTAAAGAACCGATAAGAGAACCGTTAGAGGACCGGATCGATAAGCGGTATTGATAAAAGTATAGTACCGTTAAAACCTTAACGGTACCCATCCCTAACTATGCCTGAGAGGAACCTCACCAAGCAGACTTCCTCTCTGCTCGGCTCCTCTTGTGGACAGGAGGCTCAGACACTAACAGTTTTAGCTAGTGAGAATCTGTCCTATTCTGTTCTTTATACGCTTTAAACTGCTGACTATTAGTCTGTGTTTATTTTATCAGGATCCAGCAGCAGAGTCCTGAACCCAGCTGTGTGTCCATGAAGAGTGACTGGTCTATGGAGTCTCCTATGCACTTTAAATCTGGACAAAGTGCTGATGAAAGGTAAGAATTTAAAACTGGACTGTTTTTTTCTGATGCTCTCTGGAGAAGGTAGTTGGTTCAAATCAGGCTCCAGATGATAATGGTATTTCTGTTCCTTGCACCATCAGCTGCTGGGAGGCTTCTGATGGTCGGACGCTTTCAGGCCTCAGTAATGTTGGTGCTTTTATACCCCCCCCCCCCCCCCCTCCAGCTGCTGAGCCACAGTTACCCTGTTATTCTGTCTTCATCTCAGAACTCTTTAGTAAACTGAGTGCAGATTAGAGTCTTTAAATGTTCTTGATGTGTTCTCCACAGAGTTCTGCAGGAGTTCTCAGAGGTTCCCAGCGATCAGTCTGCCCCGAAGCATCACACAGACCTGGACTCCATATTTATGGTGTGTACAAATATACCTTTACTATGAACTACAGATGAACTACCATTCAGGTCCTAACAGTGTCCATGCTGCTCTGTTTAGACCAGCAGGCCTTCAGACGGACAGATGAACCACATGTTGTCTTCTTTAAAGTGGACCTATCATGCTATTTTTAGGCAATAGCATAGGTCTCAGATATAAACTCCTCAAAAAAAGTTGAGAAACGTTATTTCGGTCGATTATTCCGTCCTCAACCCAATTGAACACTTGTGGGATGAGCTTGGGCATGCTGTACGTGCCAGAGGGACCAACGCAACCATGTTGGCTGACTTGCGACAAATCCTGGTTGAGGAATGGGATGCCATCCCACAGCAGTGTGTGACCAGGCTGGTGACCAGCATGAGGAGGAGGTGCCAAGCTGTTGTGGCTGCGTATGGATCTTCCACACGCTACTGAGGTCCCTGACAGTGTAAAATGAATAAAGTGTAAAAATTGCCAATATGTGTTGCTTTCTCCTTATTACTGTGGGAGAGTGCAATCATCCAATCCAACAAGCAATTCAAAACGAGAGTGAATACCAACAGAAGAATATTGCAGTGGATTTTGGCAAACATTTTTGGGCCGCTACCCACACGGTTAGCCGTTGCTCATTCCACGAATGCACAATCCTTACAAGTTGTACCTCGTTGTAAAGGTGACTAATCAGGCTTTCCAACGATATAAAATACAATACCAATTGGTATTATTAAAGGGGAGGAATAATCAACCGAAATAACGTTTCAAAACTTTTTTTGAGGAGTTTATAAAAAAATATAAAAAACATGTCTATGAAGTGTTTTGCTCAAAATACCAAACAGATCACCCATTCTAGCCATGTCTCATATCCCTCTATTCCACTTCCTCTTTCAAAAGTGCTGATTTGGGGTATAACGCCATAAAAAATAAATAAAAATTGATTTAAAAAAAAAAAGGAGGGGACTGAGCTCATGCGGGACCCGGCAGCTACTGTCTAAACTAAATGCTGCCGTGATGAAACGCCATATCATGGATTATCAAGGATTCTCTCTGAAACAGTATGGAGCTCAAAGGCTTTCTCTCTTGCCGGTTATACCACAAGGTGAGTTCCTTTTTACTTCCTGCTTCTTCACACACATGCTCTCCAGTACAGGCTAGCTCTGAGTGTTAGCGATGCTAATGTAAACACCGACCATATTACGTCCAAAACAGTCGGGCATTGTTTCTGATAGCAGCGTTTCTGATTGGGCCGTGGGTCCACATTTCAGATATTACGTCATATCGGACGCAAATCTGGGTCAGCTCCGTTGTTCCCCAGTTTTTAGAGATTTGGGTACGGAGGAAAAGAGAGAGGGTTTTATTTTCTGACGCTGCGTGAGTTCCCCGACACACCGGGGACACATGTTGTCCGTCACCCAATTTTGTCCGTCGACAGATCTCTGACAGTCGATGAGCGTCCTGTCGCCCTACTCAGATTGGTGTGTCCCGCAACGTCGTGTCTTTTCGGCCATGCCGACACCTTCTGCGGCTGATTCAACATGGCCGCGGAGCCTGCGGGCAAAATAAATCACTCTGATTGGCTGATTCAGTGCATGAGAAGCAAAACTGTATATGCCTCTGCTTACTTTTTATGCTGATTTTCCTATTCGTATTCTCTGAAAACTTCGAGCAGCGGCTCCTGGACATTAACTTATCACTGGGACAGTTCATCTTCGTAAATAGACGGAGGGTTTCAGCCATATTTCAACATTTTTACGACGACCTCAGTCTTACAGTAGCGTGGCCTAGCAACAGCTAAAGCCTGGTAGGCTACTGCATGCTATTTAGCTTAAGCTAGTTGGTAGCAAAATGCCTCCGTTCTCTACAGATGACTTCCACAAACTTATACAGAAGATGGCTGTGTTGGAAATGAAAATGCAACGGTTGGAAGTTAACGTGGAAGTGAATGGACTATGTCGTGGGAATGACACCACTTTACCAGTGTTGCAAAATAATGGAAAAGTGTATGCTAACTCACAGCTAGTTAGCAGCTACAAGGATTCCAAGAAACAGGAGGGCTGTGTACCGGGTAATAAATCTACAAGTGGTAGTCCTCCCTGGAACTCTCTGGGTGCAAAGCCTAAGAGTAAATCATTTCCATGGGATTTGGGAGGAAGGATAACAGGCAGAGCCCAGCGCTCTGAAATCTGTGATGCGACCGGCTGGCCTGCATTGTTATTACCCAGGAAGAGCGCCTCTTCAACCCCTAAACAGCCGTGGACAGCTGCTAAAGGGAGAACTACAAAAAATCCTCCTAAACCACCAAGTGTGCCAATCCAGAACAGATATGCTCCGCTGACCCAGAACCGGAGATCTCTTTCTGATGACCTGGATAACCTGTCCTCTTCACACAGCAGGGTAAGGACCAATAGCTTCTCCAAAAGTAAAAGGCTAGAGGGAAAGCTAACGACTGGGCCTGAAACTCTGATTGTGGGTGACTCTGCTGTAAGAGATGCAAAAGGTCTGTGTAGTAAGAACAACACCAAAGTACTCTGTTTTCCCAAGGATGTGGTCTCTGACTTGGCTGAGAAGATCCTGCATATTGGGGCTGAACATCCCACTGTGAAGAATGTGGTACTGCACATTGGAACAAATTATGTTGTGAAACAAGAGTCAGAAGTGCTGAAAGAAGACTTTAAATGCTTGTTGGAAACTGTCAGCTCTCTAAATGCAGAGGTGTTCATCAGTGGCCCTCTACCGCCAGTCAGAAGAGGAGTGGAGAGATTCAGCAGATTGTTTGCACTGAACACCTGGCTTTCAACTGTCTGTACTGACCATTCTGTCCATTTTATTGACAATTTTAACTTTTTCTGGGATCGCAGACATCTTTTCAAGGCAAATGGAATTTGCCTGAACAAGTCAGGAGTGAAATTGTTTATCTCTAACATATTCAACTGCCTGCGTCATCAATCTGTTCCCTCTGCCAAGGACAAGCGGCAAGAGGAATCAAAACAGGAGAAAGACACAACACATCGCGCAGAAAACCCTGAAGAAGTATCACTGCACCCACCTGAGGAATGTTCTGATTATGGGAGACCTATGACACAAATGGAGGAGTCTCCACTGCCCATCACCCTCCCTGTCAACGCCTTTGAGGATACTCTTCATTCATCCCCCAGCTCTCTCTACTCTCCGCTCACCCTCGCCCACCCCCCTGGAGTTCGATGACCGCATGAAGGCGACACGCAGGGTTGGCAGCATGTCCTTTACCCCCGCCCCTCAACGACGCCCACCAAAATCACCGAAGCAGAGATGCGCACCATCTCCCCCGGCTTCATCACCATGCCTACCACAATCATCCAAATGCGGCAAACTGATATCTGCTGGGTCCAGGCTCAAGGGCGTATGGCACTCTCAACTCTTTCCAGGACATGCCGGGGCCCTGCCTGCCTGTAGCTTTGCCGATATCTGTGTTGATAGGTAATAGATTAAGAGCGGTGAATCATCTTAGATACAGGAAGCGCTCAAAGGTTTGTGTGAGTTTATCTAATTTAGCAGTGATTCCATGTCAGCCACAGCTTGTTACAAAAAACCTGACTGATAGTGTGTTTAACGAACTTAAACTAGCTTTATTAAATGTCAGGTCTTTGGCAGGAAAAACATTTTTAATCAATGATTTTATCACTGAGCACAATCTCGATTTTATGTTTTTAACAGAAACTTGGATTGAACAAAATAACAGTGCAGCTGTTCTTATCGAATCAACACCTCCCAACTTTAGTTTTATGAGTCAGGAAAGAATGCATAAGAAAGGGGGTGGAGTTGCTATTCTGTTCAATGATTCCCTTCAATGCAGGAAGACATCTTATGGGAACTTTGCTTCTTTTGAATATGTGGCCCTTCAGCTGAAATGCTCCTCTCGAGCTCTGTTCCTAAATATCTATAGACCACCCAAATACTGTGCAAGCTTTTTTGATGACTTTACTGAACTGCTGTCTATAGTATGTATTGACTTTGACCGTCTAGTCATTGTTGGTGATTTTAACATCCATGTTGACAACCCCCAGGACAGAGGGGCAAAAGAACTGTTTTGTGTTCTTGATAGCTATGGACTGACTCAGCATGTGACGGAGCCCACGCACAATAAGGGGCACACTCTGGACTTAATTATCTCAAAGAGTCTGAATATCTCTACGGTTGTGGTGACTGATGTTGCACTCTCTGACCATTCCTGTGTTTTCTTTGAGAGCTCTATTTCTGTTCACAAAAATGTTCAGAAAGAGGTAACCACTAAGCGATATTTAACTGAAAATACTAGGGAAATGTTTACTCAGAATGTTTCTTCCACACTTGCCCCTGCTAACATCTCAGTAAATGAGCTAGTAGATCATTTTAATTCAAAAATTAAAAATGTTATAGATGCAATTGCTCCAACTAAGGTAAAGGAAGTGTCTGGCAAGAAAATATCTCCATGGAGAAAGGCCATGACCGTGAAAACAGAAAAAAGAGAATGTCGAAAAGCTGAACGCAGGTGGCGAAAAACAAATCTCCAGGTTCACTTTGAAATCTATAAAGAGAGACTTGGCCTTTATAATTTGGAATTGAAAAACGCACGACAATCTTTCTTCTGTGACTTCATTACCAAAAACAAAAACAACGCACGTGCCTTGTTTGCTACCGTCGACAGACTAACTAACCCCCCAGTGTCAGTAGCCTCTGAATTTCTATCCACTAGGGCATGCAATGACTTTGCCTTCTTCACTGACAAAATTCAGAAAATCAGACAAGCAGTCAGTGCCTCTGCATCAGGAACAGCAAATGTGTTGTCTCTGTGTCCACTTAACAGCAATTCAAACACCATGACACAGTTCCATCAGATTAATGATAAAAACCTAGAGGACATTATACAACTTCTGAAATCCTCCTCCTGCTGCCTTGATATTATTCCAACAGGATTTGTCAAAGATGTTTTTCCTTGCATGGCCTCAGATCCAGAGACGTGCACACATAGTCTGCTTGAGCACCTGCCCGTTTTGCCCTCTGGACAGCAATGTGCCCTTTTGAAAGTTCGTTTTTTACAGTTTTTTTTTCTTTTTTTTTTACAGTGTACTGTATGTGGCTCATGGTAACATCGATCAATTCTGGATTAAAAGCTTCTAATATATACAACAATGCCCCAAATGCGCGTTGTAATTTTGTCAAATTCCCCACACGTGCCCCGCGGCACTCCCGTACGTGCCCTGGCTGCAGCCCCTCCCTTCCCTGTTCTCAGCGTGAACGCGCAGCGCGCAGAGCTGACAGTCAGTCACTCAGTCAGACAGGCCACGGCGGGTGTGTGGTGCAGCAGCACGCAGCAACACGATTAAAAGTGCCCTAGTGACGACCAAGTAAGTAACCACCAGGTAACAAATACAACGAGTGTATTGTTTAATCCCCTAAATCAGATGCCAAACTAAACTATACAGGGTTCGTACGGTCATTGAAAACCTGGAAAAGTCATGGAAATTCAAAATGCAAATTCCAGGCCCTGGAAAAGTTATGGAAAACAATATTTTTCCCAAAGTTTTGGAAAAGTCATGGAAATGTAACTAAAGTTGCGTCAAATATAATTTACATTTTATCTAATCGCCGAAATAATCTGCGGTCGCGAGCTGTTATGTGCCATCATGACGCGCATGGTGTTATTTTTTAATATATGAAGCGCGAGCTGTGTGCTCGAGTCTTCCTGCCTGTCGGCTGATCTCTGCTGCTCCGGGATGAGGGTCAGCTACATTATCTACGGTGTGTCCGTTAACTGTGCGGAGTCACTGTGGCACAGACTGAGCCGCTGGTGAACAGCTGTTAGAACAGGCCGTTCAGGTGTTCAGAGCAGAGCGGCAGAGCGTGATGTGAACTGAAACGTTTTTCTGTCGCAATATCATTTAAGGAATCGTTGAGCTAGCTAGCTAGCTAGCTAGCATTGTCACTATCTGCTAACGTTAGCTTTAGCCTTAGTTTTCTAATAGTTTTTTTCATAGGCTATAAACAGAGGTGGTATAAGTATAGAGATTGTACTAGAGTAAAAGTAGAAGTACTCAGATCTTGTACTTTAGTAGAAGTACTCAGATCTTGTACTTAATAAAAGTAGAAGTACTCAGATCTTGTACTTGAGTAAAAGTAGAAGTACTCAGATCTTGTACTTGAGTAAAAGTAGAAGTACCAGAGTGTAGGAATACTCTGTTACAGTAAAAGTCCTGCATTCAAAATGTTCCTCAAGTGAAAGTAGAAAAGTATTATAAAAATACTAAGAGGCATGAAGATTCATTTTCATAATGCTCAACAGTGCTGCCAAAATTATAAACTGACTGCTACACAATTAAAATAAATGCATTTATATATTTCTATTAGATGTAACTCTTTGGCATTTCTGTTATTATTACCTGCTGCTTTAGTTGTTCTGACTGCTAAAATCCTCTGTTATTCCTAATTTTAAAGCCGATATTCCGTGGGGTCGGGGGGCTCGGATCCTTGTCTCCTTTTTCATACCTGATGAGTTTGCATCCCTGACTACAGTTGCTTTAGCGTGTAGAAGCTAGTAAGCCTACTATTTGATTTGTTTTAGCATCAGACAGCATATGGTTATTGAAATAAATATATATGCAATTACGACATACAAGATGTGCCTTTAATAAATCTCACACTACTAAGGCAGCCGGCGGTTCCACCAAGGGTGTCAATCCCGGGGGGGGTTCAGATTGGACCCCCTAAGTCATTTAGAATAATAAAAATAAATGTTAAAATAATTAATTTTTTGATAATAAATCAGTAAAATCAGGCAAAAATAAGAATTAAATAACATAACCCTAACCTAACCCTAACCCTAAAACCGAAATAAAGTAACCAAAAACCGAAAAGAAACTAACAAAACATTTTTTGCGCACAATTTTGGCGCGACCGCCACGACGACTCAGAAGGTGCCCTTTTTTTTTCTCTTGAGCACCTGCCCCTATAAATGTCTGTGCACGCCACTGCTCAGATCTACTTCATATAGTAAACAAATCTCTTCACTCAGGTATTTTTCCACAGGCCCTGAAAACTGCAGTCATTAAACCGCTCTTAAAAAAGAATAATCTAGATGCTTCAGTAATGAAAAATTACAGGCCCATATCAAACCTCCCATTTCTAGGTAAAATCATTGAAAAAGTTGTTTTTCAACAGTTGAGTAATTTCTTGCATTTAAATAGCTGTTTGGATGTGTTCCAGTCAGGCTTTCGTCCAAACCACAGCACTGAGACTGCTCTTGTAAAGGTATTTAATGACATCCACTTAAACACAGACAGTGGCAGAACTTCAGTGTTAGTATTATTAGATCTCAGTGCTGCGTTTGACACTGTTGACCACAGCATATTACTAGACCGACTGGAAAACTGGGTGGGACTTTCGGAAACAGTTCTAAATTGGTTTGAATCCTACTTAAAGGACAGAAACAACTTTGTTTCTATAGGTAAATACCAGCGACGTGCGGTCAGGGGAGGCAGGTGAGGCAGAGCCTCACTTGTCATTCTCCAATGTAACGGAAAAAAAGAATAATAATACAAATAATAATAATAATAAAATGTGTCCACTGATCTGTGTTGTAAATGTGATTTCTGTTTGATTCCAATCGCTTTTTATAGTAAAAATCGGCTAATTTGCCGAGCTCCGCTACAACTACGGGGAGCGATGAGATTGAGAAGTGAGGCAGAGACGAGCTCTGCCTCACAGAAGGCCACAGTAACTTGCTGGAGCGCGGGCACTAATTTAGCGCGGGCACTTATTTTGTGAGCGCGCTCAAGCCAGTTACTGTGTGGTGAGGTGAGGCACAGATGAGCTCTGCCTCACCTCAGAATGCGTCACCCCACAGAAACTGTCTGGAAAGCGGGCCCTAAGCGCATGCCTGCACCATCTCACTGTATGTCACCAATGTAATGTTTGTAGATCCCTTTATTACATTTATCCTCGCCATCCATAGTCTCTAAATAACTTATTTCACGTATATATGATATTTAAGCTTGCTGGTCTCATCATACAACGGCAATGAAAAAAGCACCAGGGGAGGCAGCCACAACCTCTGCCGCACTGAAGGGGGCGCAAGTGAGCCCACAGGTTCTTGTTGCTACTGTTATTCTACGCAGAGACGGTAGAGCAAACAACAAGCTAGACTTTTGAAACTAGAGGGAGATAAGGAGGACTTTTACAAAAAAGTAATAAAGATTGTTGTCCAGAAGGATAGCATGGACTTCATCTTCAAGTCAATCAATCAATCAATCAATGTTTATTTATATAGCCCAATATCACAAATGTTACATTTGTCTCAGTGGACTTCACAGTTTGTACAAAATATCAGTATGACAATACGACACCCTCTGTCCTTAGACCCTCACATCGTACAAGGAAAAACTTCCGAAGAAAACCCACAGTTTTAAAGGGAAAAATGGGAGAAACCTCAGGGAGAGCAACAGAGGAGGGATCCCTCTCCCAGGACGGACAGACGTGCAATAGATGCCGTATGTAAATTGAAAAGATAATACATTTGCAACATAGGTAGTCCAAATGTTTGGAAATGCATGTGTGTATAATAGGAAGATGAATCCACGAGGATATCCATCCAGGACCTATGATCCATGACCACAGCCACGACTCAAGATCCAGGGCTCGCGATGCAGGACACAGGACCGCAGGATCATCCATGACTCCGGATCCCAGCGTATATAGACACCAAAAAGAAAGACATTTGGGGAAGCTGGGTTAATCGGAACATGAGAGTACACAGGTATAGACAGAGAGAAGGAAGAAGTAAGATGTCCCCCGACAAACTAAGCCTATCAGCAAAACTAGGGGCTGAATCTAATCAGCCCTAACTATAAGCTTTATCAAAAAGGAAGGTCTTAAGCGCACTCTTAAAAACGGATAGGGTGTCTGCCGCCCGAACACAAACTGGAAGCTGATTCCACAAATGTGGAGCTTGATAAGAAAAGGCTCTGGCTCCCATTGTACTTTTAGAGACTCTAGGAACAACCAACAACCCTGCATTCTTGGAACGCAATGCCCTAGTAGGACAGTAGGGTATAATGAGTTCTTTAAGGTAAGATGGCGCCTGCCCATTAAGGGCTTTGTAGGCGAGAAGAAGAATTTTAAATTCTATCCTGTGTTCTATAGGGAGCCAGTGTAAGGCAGCCAGAACAGGAGTAATGTGGTCCCTTTTCCTAACTCTGGTTAGTACACGAGCTGCAGCATTTTGAATCAGCTGAAGCGACTTGACTGACTTCTTGGTACACCCTGATAATAAAGAGTTACAATAATCCAGCCTTGAAGTAACAAATGCATGGACTAGTTTCTCTGCATCGTTTTGAGGCAAGATATGCCTGATTTTTGCAATGTTACGTAGATGGAAGTAGGCGGTCCTTGAAATTGATTTTATGTGGGCGTTAAAGGCTAAATCCTGATCAAATATAACACCAAGATTCCTTACAGTCTCACTGGAGGCCAAATTAATGCCATCCATAGTTAGTATATCTTTAGATAATTTGTTTCGTAGATTCTTCGGGCCAAGTACAATAACTTCAGTTTTGGTCGTGTTTAACATCAAAAAGTTTAAGGTCATCCACGTTTTTAAGTCCTTGAGGCAGTCTTGAATTTTATTTAGATGATTAATTTCATCAGGCTTGATTGATAAATATAGTTGAGTATCATCTGCATAACAATGAAAATTTACAGAATGATTCCTTATAATATTGCCTAACGGAAGCATATATAATGTGAACAAAATAGGTCCGAGCACTGAGCCCTGTGGCACTCCATGGCTAACTTTGGTTTGCGTGGAAGATTCATCATTGACACGTACAAACTGAGAGCGTTCAGATAGATAGGACCTAAACCAGCCTAAAGCAGTTCCCTGTATGCCAACTAAGTGCTCTAGTCTTTGCAATAAGATATCATGATCGATAGTATCAAATGCAGCACTGAGATCGAGCAAAACAAGAATAGAGACAAGTCCCTTGTCAGAGGCTATTAGAATGTCATTTGTGACTTTAACCAGAGCTGTCTCTGTGCTATGATGTGTTCTAAAGCCAGACTGAAAATCGTCAAATAAATCATTGTTTTTTAAGTAATCACACAACTGTTTTGCGACTGCTTTCTCAAGAATTTTTGAGAGGAACGGAAGATTAGAAATAGGTCTATAATTGGCTAAAACCTCTGGATCGAGGTTGTGCTTTTTAAGAAGCGGTTTTATCACTGCTACTTTGAATGATTGTGGAACATAGCCTGATAATAAAGACATATTCATAATATTTAATAAAGAAGTGCTAATTAATGGGAAAACTTCCTTCAACAGCTTAGTTGGAATTGGGTCTAACATACACATTGATGGTTTAGAAGAGAGAATCATTGAATTTAATTGTTCAAGGTTAATGGCTGAAAAGCATTCTAGTTTACTATCTAGTGTAATATTAGAACTTACGTTTCCGGGAGCTGTTGATAACACTATACTGGTCAAAGGCAAGAGGTCATTAATTTTGTTTCTAAGAGTAACAATTTTATCGTTAAAAAAGCACATAAAATCATTACTACTGAGTGCTATGGGAATAGAAGGCTCAATCGAGCTATGGCTCTCTGTCAGCCTGGCTACAGTGCTGAAAAGAAATCTTGCATTATTCTTATTCTCATCTATTAATGAAGAGTAGTAGGCTGCTCTCGCTTTACGCAGTGCTTTCTTATATTCATTGAGAGTAATATGCCAAATTAAACGAGATTCTTCAAGTTTAGTGGAACGCCATATCCTTTCAAGTTGTCTCGACTTTTGCTTTATTTTGCGGGTTTCGGCATTATGCCATGGAGCTAATCTATGTTGTTTTATTTTCTTCTTTTTCAAAGGAGCAACAGAGTCTAATTTTATTCGCAGCGCATCTGTAGCACTATCAACAACATGATCAATTTGGGGTGGTGTACATTTTGTATAAGTTTCCTCCCCTACATGCAGACATGCTATCGAGTTAAATATTGGTGGAATCTCTTCCTTAAATTTGGCTATAGCACTAACAGATAGGTTTCTGCTGCAGGAGCTTTTGACTAATGCTTTGTAGTCTAGTAACAGTACTTCAAAAGTTACTAAGAAATGGTCGGATAAAGCAGGATTATGCGGTTCGACTAATAGTTGCTCAATTTCAATACCATAAGTCAGAACAAGGTCGAGAGTGTGATTATAGCAGTGGGTTGGTTTATTTACACTCTGACAGAAACCAACAGAATCTAATATAGAGTTAAATGCAACAGTAAGGCTATTTTTATCATCGTCAACATGAATATTAAAGTCACCTACGATAATTACTTTATCTGTTTTAAGTACCAAAGTTGATAAAAACTCAGAGAATTCTGATAAGAATTCTGAATAAGGACCTGGTGCACGGTACACTGTAACAAATAAGATTGGCTGCAAAGTTTTCCAGGTCGGATGCGTAAGACTAAAAACGAGACTTTCAAAGGAGGTATAATTTAATTTTGGTTTAGTATTGATAAGTAAACTTGAGTCAAAGATTGCTGCAACTCCACCTCCTCGGCCCACGCCTCGGGCAATATGAGTATTGATATGGCTGGGTGGAGTGGCCTCATTTATGCTGACATATTCTTCATGTCTCAACCAAGTTTCAGTGAGACAGCATATATCAATATTATAATCTGATATTAAATCATTTACCAATATTGCTTTAGATGCTAGAGATCTTATGTTTAAGAGACCACATTTAATATTCCTGTTTTGTTGCACTGTAGTAGTTGTTACATTTACTTTTATTAGGTTATTATGTATGACACCTCTATTAGGTTTTACCTTTAATTGTCCTTGGGCAGACACACACACCGCTAATATTGGGTATTTTATTGGGTTCGGGATTCCTATGGATGACTGCCTAGGAGAGAGCGCAGAGAAGCGTGTAAGACTGCGACTCCGCCTCCTGGTCTCAACTCCAGTTTGTCATGGATTAAGTCCACAAAGCCCTGAAATGTTTGCCGAAATGAGATCTGCACCTTCCAAAGTAGGATGAATGCCGTCTCTCTTAATCAGACCAGGTTTTCCCCAGAAGGCTGTCCAATTATTTACGAAGCCCACATTGTTTGCTGGGCACCACCAAGACAACCAGCGCTGAAATGATGACATGCGGCTATACATGTCATCATTGATCAGATTGGGGAGGGGACCAGAGAATATTACGGTGTCCGACATTGTCAAGGTAAGACCACATTTTTAATGAAAATTGGATCTTACTAAGAGAGAACAATCCAATATTTAGATGTTGGGTATCCTTTTGTTGAACGGTCTGTTTAAAATGAATCGAAGCATCAGACTAAAAAAGCTTTTGAAAATAACAGAATATTTCGATTAAAGGTGGGGTAGGTAAGTTTGAGAAATCGGCACGATATACACTTTTTGTTATATTCCATGGAATGCTCTTAACATCCCGATAGCAATGAATATCTTAAGTGCTTTGACAAAAAAGACATAAAAACATTTCATCTGTGGAAGCCGTAGTACTGTAAAAAGCACGACCACTCATTTTAGCCGGCCCGGCTAAAATAACCTGCCTGTCAGCCTTCCATCTGTGCACAAACTTATCTCGTGCCCTCATTGGTCATGTGCGCGTTCGTGTGTGTTGGAGGAGGGGCTGTGTATTTTCAAATTCTAGCGCACTCGAGCTGGTTTCTCCAAAATTACCTACCCCGCCACCTTTAAGGTCAAAATCTATAATATTTGTAAATCTGACTCTGAAAGAGTCAGTGCCTCACCAGCCATGAACCTCACCGCACGTCACTGGTAAATACACATCTGAGTTGACAAATATGACATGTGGGGTACCTCAAGGCTCCATCTTGGGGCCTCTTCTCTTTAACGTCTACATGCTACCACTGGCTCAGATAATGAAGAACAACAAAATAAGTTACCATAGCTATGCGGATGACACACAAATGTACGTAACAATTTCACCAGGAGACTATGCTCCAATTCAAACACTGAATAAGTGCATTGAACAAATCAATGACTGGATGTGTCAGAACTTTCTCCAATTAAACAAAGATAAAACTGAGGTAATGGTCTTTGAAGCCAAGGCAGAATGTATAAAAGTCTGCAATGTTCAAAACAACAGAGAGCCAGAAATCTAGGTGTAGTCATGGACTCTGACCTGAGTTTCAACAGTCACATTAAAACAGTTACTAAATCAGCCTACTATCACCTAAAGAATATATCTAGGATTAAAAGACTAATGTCACAGCAGGATTTGGAAAAACTTGTCCATGCTTTTATCTTCAGTAGACTCGACTACTGCAATGGTGTCTTCACAGGTCTCACTAAAACATCTATTAGAAAGCTGCAGCTGATCCAGAACGCCGCTGCTCGAGTCCTCACTAATACTAAGAAAGTGGATCACTCCTGTTCTGAAGTCTTTACACTGGCTTCCTGTGTGTCAAAGAATAGATTTCAAAATACTGCTGCTGGTTTATAAAGCACTGAATGGTTTAGGCCCAAAATACATTTCTGACCTCCTGCTAAATGATGAACCATCCAGATCTCTCAGGTCTTCAGGGACTGGTCAGCTTTCTGTCCCCAGAGTCAGAACTAAACATGGAGAAGCAGCGTTCAGTTATTATGCTCCAAATATCTGGAACAAACTCCCAGAAACCTGCAGGTCCGTTGCAACTCTGACTACTTTTAAATCCAGGCTGAAGACTTTTCTTTTTGTCGCTGCTTTTAATTGAACTATTCATATCTTAGACTGCACTGTAACTTTTATCCATGTATTTTTTCTTTTAATGTTTATTTTATTAACTTTTCTTTTTAATGACTGATTTTAAATGCCATTTTCTTAATGTCTTTCATTTTTTGTAAAGCACTTTGAATTGCCTTGTGTTGAAAAGTGCTATATAAATAAACTTGCCTTGCATCAGAGAGCTAAAGTTTGTATATATCACGCAGTCTGTCTTCCGGTTGCCTCTTTTGAATGACGAATACACACTACCGCCGCCTGCTGGTAAGGAGAGTTATTGCCACTCACGCATGCGCAGTGCATACGTGCTACTTGGCAGTCGGCTGAAGTCTTTGCGGTGTGTTCCAGTGCGACTTTTTGGCCAAGACGCAGGAGACGTGAGGCGACAAAAGAGTCGGGCCCGTCGGGACGTGTTCTTTGGTGTCGGTTTGTTGTGTAAGGGCCTTTAATCTCTGACTATTAATCAGACCTACTGATTGACCTATCAGAAGCTATTGAGTCTGTGCAAGTTTACCGCCAGGCAGGGATCCACCTGGATCGGCAAGGTTCAATGAACTGCTGTTTTAACCTGTTAGCCCCGGCAGCCCCCACAGAAACTCTGTCTCAAAGCTTCTTAACATGTAACAACCTATTAATGTGTCATACCCACTTAACCTGTTAAGCCCGAGAGAGCCCGGTACCGGGGCCCTCCTGCAACATCTTGCAGGAAACAGTGTCTGAGGGCATGTTCATTTAATAAACTATGAATGTTTTATATCCATGTAACGTGAAGAAACTCATCTAACTGATCTTTTTTTTTTTTTAAACCCACAATGCTAACGCTGAGCCTCTGAATTAGCAACGAGCGAAAAATGCAGAACAGATTTACTGCACCGAAACTCACTCATAAAACCTTATTATTTATCCATTCTGCACATCCAACCCATCGATCTGATCGTGAGATGACACAGAATCGATGGGTACAGACATTATCACTCAATGATACGAACTTGCGACTTTATAAACAAAAACAGATATCAAAACATGTGGCGCTAGGTAGCTAAAAATGCTAACATGGCTTACCTGTGTGGTAGTCTGGTCAAAAGTGGTCTTCAATGGCATTAAAACGATAAAAACGCTGCTGAAGTTTATCCATAGGTTAATCCAATGTGTCTGTGTCCCTTTGAAATTATTTCTGATCATCCATAAGCAACAGCGACGTGCGGTCAGGGGAGGCAGGTGAGGCAGAGCCTCACTTGTCATTCTCCAATGTAACGGAAAAAAAGAATAATAATACAAATAATAATAATAATAAAATGTGTCCACTGATCTGTGTTGTAAATGTGATTTCTGTTTGATTCCAATCGCTTTTTATAGTAAAAATCGGCCAATTTGCCGAGCTCCGCTACAACTACGGGGAGCGATGAGATTGAGAAGTGAGGCAGGGACGAGCTCTGCCTCACAGAAGCCCACAGTAACTTGCTGGAGCACGGGCACTAATTTAGCGCGGGCACTTATTTTGTGAGCGCGCTCAAGCCAGTTACTGTGTGGTGAGGTGAGGCACAGATGAGCTCTGCCTCACCTCAGAATGCGTCACCCCACAGAAACTGTCTGGAAAGCGGCCCTAAGCGCATGCCTGCACCATCTCACTGTATGTCACCAATGTAATGTTTGTAGATCCCTTTATTACATTTATCCTCGCCATCCATAGTCTCTAAATAACTTATTTCACGTATATATGATATTTAAGCTCGCTGGTCTCATCATACAAGGGCAATGAAAAAAGCACCAGGGGAGGCAGCCACAACCTCTGCCGCACTGAAGGGGGCGCAAGTGAGCCCACAGGTTCTTGTTGCTACTGTTATTCTACGCAGAGACGTAGACGACAACAACAAGCTAGGCTTTTGAAACTAGAGGAAGATAAGGAGGACTTTTACAAAAAAGTAATAAAGATTGTTGTCCAGAAGGATAGCATGAACTTCATCTTCAAGTCAAGGTAAGACCACATTTGTAATGAAAATTGGATCTTACTAAGAGAGAACAATCCAATATTTAGATTTTGGGTAGGCTATCCTTTTGTTGAACGGTCTGTTTAAAATGAATCGAAGCATCAGACTAAAAAGGCTTTTGAAAATAACAGAATATTTCGATTAAAGGTGGGGTAGGTAAGTTTGAGAAACCGGCACGATATACACTTTTTGTTATATTCCATGGAATGCTCTTAACATCCTGATAGCAATGAATATCTTAAGTGCTTTGACAAAAAATACATAAAAACATTTCATCTGTGGAAGCCGTAGTACTGTAAAAAGCACGACCACTCATTTTAGCCGGCCCGGCTAAAATAACCTGCCTGTCAGCCTTCCATCTGTGCACAAATTTATCTCGTGCCCTCATTGGTCATGTGCGCGTTCGTGTGTGTTGGAGGAGGGGCTGTGTATTTTCAAATTCTAGCGCACTCAAGCTGGTTTCTCCAAAATTACCTACCCCACCTTTAAGGTCAAAATATATCATATTTGTAAATCTGACTGAAAGAGTCAGTGCCTCACCAGCCATGAACCTCACCGCACGTCACTGATAAGCAATAAACCTGCTTTTACGTTTCCAGATGTCAGAGCGAGAGATAGCTTCACTCTCATGCAAAACTATGTGCGAGAAGCCCCCACCTTTTTGTTTAAACATGTGTGTTTGTGGGGAAATCCCCCTTCAATTCTATTGGCTCTAACGGTCAGGAAGAGATGTCAATCAGCAAAATCGACAAAGGGGGGCCAGAGATATGGAAATTCCACCCAAATGACCCCAGAAGTGGGTTTTTTTGCTAAATCTGTCTAGAAAGGTCAAATATCACTTGTTTTGCATCAATCTTGATACAGGGTACTTATTATATGTTGTACTTTGGATTCCTAAAGCTTTTAGTCTACTAACCCATCATCCAAGGTTAGTTTTCACTATAAGTAAAAAAGAATTTTTGGACGGACACTATAATTTACAGTTTTTTACTATGTTCAATCTGAATTTTCTTTCAAATAAAAAACATCTATATTGATTCTGACTTTTCTACATCCAACTCACAGGTTTATCATTACTTTGAGAAAAAAGATTATTAATGTAACCCTTTTAGAAGGGAAGATATGGTCATTTGTTCTGGGAATGTCATTTTCGAGCCTGAGACCTGAAAAACAGGCTCGGGGCTTAACAGGTTAACGGGAAGAAACTCAGCTAACTGACGATATGAACCATCTTTAGCTAAACGAAACACAAGGGTAATAGCAAGCCTCTGAATTAGCCCTGAGCGAAAAAATGCTAACGCACTTAGCACAGAACTCACGTTATAAATACTTTATTACTTATCGAATCTGCCCAAACAAGATATCAGCTAGCATCTAGATGTATAAGTGTGATCAAAACTCGTGGCACGGGAAGTAATTTCATATTAGCTGCTATGTTAGCTACGAGTGTATGACAGCTTCCAGTTTGGGCATTCTGGCTACGCATCACCCATTCACCAATGGGTAATGTTTAGATGGATTTTAGGAACTTCCCCTCGATTCTATTGGCTCCAACGGTTAAAAAGAGGTGTCAATCAGCAAAATCGACCGAGGGGGGCTAGAAATATGGCAAATGCACCCAAATGAACCCAGAAGTGGGTTGTTTTTTTCTAAACCTCTCTAAAAAGGTCAAATTGTACTTGTTTTGCATCAATCTTGTATCAATCTGAATTTACTTTAAAATAAAAAAATTCTATATTGATTCTGACTTTTCTACATCCAACTCACAGGTTTATCATTGCTTTGAGAAAAAAGATTATTAATTTAACCCTTTTAGAAGTGAAGTTATAGTCATTTGTTCTGGGAATGTCATTTTCGAGCCTGAGACCTGTAAAACAGGCTCAGGGGTTAACAGGTTATGGCAGACAAATTACTAAATCTGTTTAAGAGATCCCAGAGTATTCTAGAATCTGCTTTGAGGTGTGGCCCTTCCTAAGTGTGAGTATGTACCTTAAAGCAGGAGAGGACAGCAAAAAGTTGCTTAAACGTTTTCCCAATCCAAATGGGTGGGATGATTTCATTGAAAGAAATGGTCCACACTTTTACTGGGTTCTTACCTTCTCTCGTTACATTGGGACAGTTATTTCCCTCCGGAGTAATCTTCTACATTACATGTCACTTGTTAGACCCTTTTATCCAAAGCGACATTCAGTACTGTGAGCAGTCCCCACAGGAGCAATTTGGGGTGAAGTGTCTTCAGGGACACAATGACATGCTGACTGCAGTGGGACTCGAATTTGCTCTCCCCTTATCTGAATATCAACGCACTATCCCACTCAGCCACATCCTCCTTCTAAGATATAATCAATAATTCACCGGTTTACATTTATTTTATTTTAAACATCCAACCAATCTTCAAAGGTACAATCTTTACGTCGGCAGGTTAAATTGGGACCTTTCAGAGCTTATTAATACTCGATAACATCACCGCTACTAAGCAGGATCAAGGGACGGATGGAAAGAGATTAACAGAAAGGGTTGTGGACTAAAGTTACACAAAAGCAGACAGAAGGGACGGAACAGAGTTTTTTGTGCAAAAATCTTATCAGTGTTCATCAATCTGTTCCAGCTGCTGGAGGACAACATCGTCACTTTTGTGAACAGCGAGCTGAAGAAAATCCAGAAGGCTCTGAGTTCAGATTGCCCAGAATACTTAGAGAATCAGAGGGAGGATGAGGAAGGGTTGGACGGTGAGGATGAAGAGCAGAGGAGGAGCAGCAGAGAGGCATTTCTGAACATCACACTGCGCTTCCTGAGGAGCATGAAGCAGGAGGAGCTGGCTGACCGTCTGCAGAGCAGTAAGAGGGTTTAACACATTTAACATGATGGAGAGGAGATGGAGGAACATGGAGAAGTTTACATTTACAAACTCTGCTGTTAATGTGCTGCAAACATCTGCATCAGTGTGTCCTCTGATCAGCTGGTTCAAACTATACAGCCTCACTTCAATGTTAAGATTCTCAGTGTTTCTGCAGGATCCACTCACTGATTTCACTTGTTGTTTGTTCATTCAGGAACTGCTGCTGCTGAGTTCCAGCGTGAACTTAAATCCACCCTGAAGGAGAGGTTCCAGTGTGTGTTTGAGGGCATTGCTAAAGCAGGACACCCAACTCTTCTGAACCGAATCTACACAGAGCTCTACATCACAGAGGGGGGGTCTGCAGAGGTCAATGATGAACATGAGGTCAGACAGATTGAAACAGCATCCAGGAAACCAGACCGACCAGAAACACCCATCAGATGAGAAGACCTCTTTAAAGCCTCACCTGGAAGAGATGCACCAATCAGAGCAGTGCTGACAAAGGGAGTGGCTGGCATTGGGAAAACAGTCTTAACACAGAAGTTCACTCTGGACTGGGCTGAAGGCAAAGCCCACCAGGACATCCAGTTCACATTTCCATTCACCTTCAGAGAGCTGAATGTGGTGAGAGAGAACAAGTTCAGCTTGGTGGAACTTGTTCATCACTTCTTCCCTGAAACCAGAGACGCAGGAATCTGCAGGTTTGATCAGTTCCCGGTTGTGTTCATCTTTGACGGTCTGGATGAGAGTCGACTTCTTCTGGACTTCCTCAACACTGAGATCCTGACTGATGTCACAGAGTCCACC
>JAPTMU010000113.1:472500-502500 GCA_028583405.1 Pogonophryne albipinna
AGTTTGAATGACTTTGTATACTGCAGGGTAGCTTGTGGATTTACTCCAGGTGGAACTAAAGTCTGATTCAACACTTGATTAGATTTCACATCATTCATCCACATCTCAATTCAATTCAATTCAAAACCTTTATTTATCCAGGTAAAATCCCATTGAGATCAATGATCTCTTTTTCAAGGGAGACCTGCAGTAGTAGGTTCCACAAGAAGACATAAAAACATAAACAACAGAACAACAAAAGGACATCATACAGCAAAATGTACAGGGATTACAATTTACATATCTAACCACATGTACAGGTACCAACAGCATCTGATTGGTTAGCATCCAACCGAGCTTTAAAAACATGTAGTGGTACTAGCTTGGTAATTTTCCATTCTTTTTGCAGACTGTTCCAAGTTAGTGGAGCTGCACATCTAAAAGCTTTCTTCCCTAAGACAGTCCTAGCACTTGGCACATTTAATAAAACCACAGCATGCGATCTCAGGCAATAAGTACTTTCAATTCGCAGAGAGATCAGGGAGCAGATATAAGATCTGTGAAGTAACTCAAGGTATTACATACATGTAGTGGAGTAAAAGTACACCATGTAGCTCTGAACTGTAGTGGAGTAGAAGTACACAGTAGCAAAACATTTAAATACTCCGGTAAAGTACAAGTACCTCAACATTTTACTCAAGTACATAATATAATAACATAATTATATATATTTTATTTATTTCACATTTAATAAAGAAATGTTAATTTGTTTCGTTTTTCCCTTTAAAATATAACAAAAAGTACCTACAAGAATACCGTTAAAGTACCGGATCGATAAGCAGTATCGATAAGAGCAGTTGTACCGTAAAAAACCTTAACGATACCCATCCCTATATATTACAATTACTATTTACTATTGAGTAAAGTGTTAAGAGAGTGAAATGTTGCTTTACGAATGTCAACACTTGATGCTGTCACATTGATTCCGAACTGAATTAGTTTAATGAGAGAAAACATTTTTGACTAAAACTAGACAAAAACTATGAAGGATAGAAATGACTAAAATGTGACTAAAACTGATAACCATTTTCGTCTAAAGACTAAATCAAAAATAGCTGCCAAAATTAACACTGCTGGTAAGGAGAGGTATTGCCACTCACGCATGCGCAGTTCGTACGTGCTTCTTGGCCGTCGGCTGAAGTCTTTGCGGTTCCAGTGCGACACATGGCCAAAACGCAGAGACGCGAGGCGACGCAACAGTCGGGGTCCGTCTGTGTCAGTTCTTTGTTGTCAGATTGGTGTGTCCGGGCCTTTACATGCTGCTGTTAATCTGGACATCAACAGACTCTAGCAACGGCGCATATGATTATACAATCAGACAACGTGCGATAACAAACATAACCCATATGAGAGACGTTCTGCAGTAAGGAGGGACGTTTCACCGACGACAGGTGGCTATACAAGGCTGGTGTGAATGTGACCTATGTCTATAACGTTTTTTTTTAAAAAGAATATCCGAATAACCAAATTTGAAACCTGAATAGTAGGCCAACGACCGAATATTCGGATATTCGAGTACAGCCCTAAAATGAACAGATGATAACCTGCAGCTGTGTTCTCTCCATCAGATGCCTGTGAACTGGAGCTGGACCCAAACACAGCTCACAGGAAACTCAAACTGTCTGAAGACAACAGGAAGGTGACATCTGAGGAGGAGGAGTGGCCATATCCTGATCATCCAGGGATGTTTGAGAAGGAGCTTCAGCTGATGTGTAGAGAAGCTCTGACTGGTCGCTGTTACTGGGAGGTCGAGTATAGAGGAGAGGTTTATATATCAGTGACTTACAGAGGAGACAGAGAGGACTGTAGGTGTGGAGGGAATGATCAGTCCTGGAGTCTGCGGTGCTCTATTGGTGATGATTACTCTGTCAGTCACAATAACATAAGAACAAGCTTCTACTCCTTCCCCCTCTTAGCCTCCACCTACCCCTCCTCTAGTAGACTAGCAGTGTATCTGGATCATCCTGCTGGCTCTCTCTCCTTCTACAGAGTCTCCTCTAGAGACAGACTGATCCACCTCCACACCTTCAGAACCACATTCACTGAACCTCTCTATGCTGGGTTTGGCTTTGGGTTTGGGTTGTTGACTGGGTCTGGGTGCGGGTCTCTTCCTGCTTCAGTGTCTCTGTGTCCTCTGAAGGGCTGAGAGTCTTTCCTGTGGACAGAAACTGACTGCAGATCAGCTGCTGAAGTCAGCTCGGTGTGTTCACCATCACACACACACACACACACACACACACACACACACACACACACACACACACACACACACATCTGTCTCTGACACTAAATAACACACTTTATGTCTAATAATATGAAACACAATTGTTGGTAATTTCTTCAATGTTTGGATTATACTGCAATGTAATGAGAGTTTTACTGTCCCATATCTTCTTATGTTTCTAAATACTTTCAATAAAATATTTTCTTTTCATTCAGGCACTTTTGTCTTTCCTACGTTTCGTTAAGTTTAGTTATGAAGCACATTTAAAAACAGCACAGTTTGACTAAATAGCTTTACAAAGAGATAAGTGATAGAAAAGAGAAGAACAGTACTAAACTCTCCATGGACTAAAGTTCAATTCTGTCTTTTAAGAATAAGCTATGCATCAAACTCTCATTTGTTCTGTGTAATCAGAGTCTGTGACTCTACTGAAGAGTAAATGGTGGTAAGGAAGTCTGTGTTCATATCCTGGCCCTAACATGGATGTTCAACCTCTAAAGGCAAGCTTTTGTTTAAGGTCACCTATCATGCAAAATCCTCTTCTTCATGTCTCTTCTACATCAACATGTGTCCCCTCTTCTTCATGTCTCTTCTACATCAACATGTGTCCCCTCTTCTTCATGTCTCTTCTACATCAACATGTGTCCCCTCTTCTCCATGTCTCTTCTTCATCAACATGTGTCCCCTCGTCTTCATGTCTCTTCTACATCAACATGTGTCCCCTCTTCTTCATGTCTCTTCTACATCAACATGTGTCCCCTCTTCTTCATGTCTCTTCTACATCAACATGTGTCCCCTCTTCTTCATGTCTCTTCTACATCAACATGTGTCCCCTCTTCTCCATGTCTCTTCTACATCAACATGTGTCCCCTCTTCTCCATGTCTCTTCTACATCAACATGTGTCCCCTCTTCCTCATGTCTCTTCTACATCAACATGTGTCCCCTCTTCTTCATGTCTCTTCTTCATCAACATGTGTCCCCTCTTCTTCATGTCTCTTCTACATCAACATGTGTCCCCTCTTCTTCATGTCTCTTCTTCATCAACATGTGTCCCCTCTTCTTCATGTCTCTTCTACATCAACATGTGTCCCCTCTTCTTCATGTCTCTTCTACATCAACATGTGTCCTCTCTTCTTCATGTCTCTTCTACATCAACATGTGTCCCCTCTTCTTCATGTCTCTTCTACATCAACATGTGTCCCCTCTTCTTCATGTCTCTTCTTCATCAACATGTGTCCCCTCTTCTTCATGTCTCTTCTACATCAACATGTGTCCCCTCTTCTTCATGTCTCTTCTACATCAACATGTGTCCTCTCTTCTTCATGTCTCTTCTACATCAACATGTGTCCCCTCTTCTTCATGTCTCTTCTACATCAACATGTGTCCCCTCTTCTTCATGTCTCTTCTACATCAACATGTGTCCCCTCTGTGGAAAGAGACTCTGAAAGTTTCAGGAACAAAGATTCTCTCTCTTTTTGTCCTGATCCATTTCTATAAAAACCTGTCTGAAAATGAGCTGATCAGATTTTGGTCACTTTATGATGTCATAACGATGTTTTGGGTTGTGTAACCATTAGCCAATCAGCAACCAAGGTAACGTGCAGACATGGAGTGAACACCTTTCAAATAAAACAGAAAACATACAGATCATGACATAAGAGCCTTATATTTCTTTGTAAAAGTCTGTGTTCTGTATCTACCAAAAGTTACCTGACTTGTTAGGCCTCAAATCAGTGGAACATCCTAATTTCAGTCCCTTTACCCATAGGATTATTTCTGTGGGGACTTCCCCCCCTTTATATTGAATCCCTAACGTTTTCCTCTTCCTTTTCGTTAACGTGTTTCACAGGAGAGGTTAACTGCACTGTTTTCGGACATTACTGCATTAAGCTATAAACATGTGTGTATGCTGAATTATTTATGTTTTATTTAATCTGTGCAGGAGCCGAAGTGCGAGGGCAGACAATATATTAACGACTGAATTGTTGTTCATCTGTTGTCAGAATAAACGCAGATCGGCTCCAACAATATGCTGACTCGGGTCTTCCACAACACAACGCAGACACCGCTAGTCAACTTACTCTACACTAAGACACAACAGTTGACACAAAATTAAACACAGGTGCCATTTTATTCAAATTCAGCTGATTCTGGTTGTGTTTGAGTGCAGAAATCTAGTCACTCTGAGTTCATCCACATTTAATTATTAATGTTATAATGTGTAACATTTCCAGTTTAACATTTTAAAAACCATTCAACCATAGTTACATATTAAGTTGAGTAATTCCAGAACTGTGTAATTGTTATCAAGGTAAAGGTGTGTTTTCTCTGGTGTTGATAACAGTAATAATAATTGGTCAGCGTCGTCTGCCAGAAGCTGTCGTAAAATAACTTTGTATCCAGTTTTAAATCACATTTTTAACATATCTTTACCTCGAGGAGCTGACAGCAAGATCTGATATCTCTTCTTTGTTTGGAGTCAGAAAGTGACAGATTGAACTTATATTGAAACAAAATCTAAAAAACAATGACCTTTTGCTATTTCTTTAATATTTTTAAATCGTACCGTAATACAATAATTGTAAAACTGTGATGTTTCTTTAACTCTGAATACAATATTCTTAATCTTGAGAGCTAGCTTTTGTTCATTTAATCAGTTTCGTCCTTACTAAGTATTAATAGAGCAAATTTAAAAAACAGCAACCATCTGATATTACACGTCAGCACCGCTAAGCTAAAGGTGGCTAATATTGGGCTATAAAGGAACTACAGCACGGTCACATGACTTCACGTCACCACCGCTAAGCTAAAGGTGGCTAATGTTGGGCTATAAAGGAACTACAGCACGGTCACATGACTTCACGTCACCACCGCTAAGCTAAAGGAGGCTAATGTTGGGCTATAAAGGAACTACAGCACGGTCTCATGACTTCACGTCACCACCGCTAAGCTAAAGGAGGCTAATGTTGGGCTATAAAGGAACTACAGCACGGTCTCATGACTTCACGTCACCACCGCTAAGCTAAAGGTGGCTAATGTTGGGCTATAAAGGAACTACAGCACGGTCACATGACTTCACGTCACCACCGCTAAGCTAAAGGAGGCTAATGTTGGGCGTTATGATGTCGTCCCATTTAGACAATTGTTAGCCGCCGTTCTAAAATTCACCAGTGGGGTATTTACTGATGTAAATACTACTTACTGTCGTAGAACAAAACGTTAAAATCTCTTCAGCTTGTGTTAACCACAGACCTTATTTCAGGCTAACAACCAATACCACATTCATATCATTTTTTTATATTACACTCACAAAGTGTCATAAAATACAACCCTCTCTTTTCTATTGTTTCGGATACAGCGCAGTTCTGATAGGCGACGATAGGTTGGGGCGGGACCGGGACGTTGCCAGGAGTTCAACGTAAAGCCAGCCCACATTTTAGTAATGTCGTCATGACGCAGCAAATCTGGATCCGTTGTTCCCTTGTTTTTCGAGATGTGGGGGGTACGGAGGAAAAGAGAGAAGGTTTTATTTCTGACACTTTGTGAGTCTCCTGACACACCGGGGACACATGCTTATGTATAAAAGACATCCGAAAGTGCATTTTGCATGATAGGAGACCTTTAAAATAACATTTATATTATAGGTAGATGTGCCTGAATTCTCTCTTTTGTTTTCACAGTTTTTGCCCCAATGCATTGACTCTGACCACATCCTGTGTGTGAAACGATAGTTACGGCTGTAACTACGGTTCTATGAGTCCCGGATGACCGCCAGAGGCGGTGCTTTAAGCACTGGATATGTCCATCGCGCGCATGCGTAGCTCGAGTACCAATAACAACAAAGTCACCTGTGACCCACGTGACACCGGCTATATCAGCCGGTGTCGTCAGAGGATCTGTTCCCAGAATCTTCTCGCGAGCACACAAGAATTCTGAGTGATAGGAAACTCTGGCGGTCTTCCGGGACTCATAGAACCGTAGTTACAGCCGTAACTATCGTTCTATTTCGTCCCTACTGACCGCCAGAGGTGGTGCTTTAAGCACTGGATGACTTATACCAACAATGTCATGAAGAATCCAAGCCGTTGCTCACCACTGGAAACTGCGGAGCTCGGCAAAAGGACCACGCCCAAAGAATGGGGTGTGGCGACATTGACCTGATGACAACTGGAGAATATGCCAGAAGACGCCCACGACACTGCGGCGCAGATGGTCTCCAGGGGCACCACCCTCAGGGCAGCCCAAGATGTTGAGATGCTCCTTGTAGAGTGGCATCTCAGCCCGATGGCCGGGGGCGGCCACTGGCCCCGTAAGCCTGTGAGATGGTATTGACAACCCAGTGGGGCAGCCACTGGTTAGAGGGCATAACCTCCTTTAGTGCCGCCAAGGCAAAATCAAGAGTTGCTCCTACTGCCGTATACAGGCAGTAGCCTTGATATACGCCCTTTGGGCACCCCCAGGGCACAGCAACTTCGACGTGCCGTACTCCTGAATGTCAAAGCGTGCCAGCTGGGCAGGCTGATTGAAGTGGGTTTGTGGAAAGACCCCGGGCAGGAATGCCACATTTGCCCAAAGGGCAACGCCTGAGAGTCCCACCTCGGGCATGTATCGTTTATGGAGAGGACATGCAACTCCCCGACTCGCTTCCCTGAGGCTATGGCAAGCAGAAATGCTGCCTTCGTGGGCAGCCACCTAAGCCCCACCTGGGCCAGGGGCTTGAAGGGAGGAGATGATAGGGCATCCGGCAGCAGGGGCAGGTCCCGAGCCGGAGCCCTCGGGGTGCTAGGGGGACGCTGCCGTAAAGCCCCTCTCATAAAGAGGGACACCGACCTGTGGCACCCCGCCGTGGCGCCGTCGACCCGAACATGTCGGGCAGAAATAGCAGCCACATAAATTCAGAGTGGAGTGAGAACGTCCACTATCTAGAAGGGGCTGTTGTCTAAGCAACAACGTACATGCTGTCCCCAAGGAACACGCACATTCTTGTCCCCCAGTTGGGGTAGAAAGTGTGTGAGTGCGAGCTGCACAGCCCGAAGTTCGAGCACGTTGACCTGGCGCGCACCCTCCTGGGCAGACCGATGACCCTGAACGGTCCTGCCCTGCCGCACTGCACCCCACCCTGAGAGACATGCACCTATGGTGATGGTCTCCTGGCGGGATGGGATAGCGCCCATGGGCACGCCCATCAGGAGATAGGCCCTGCCCCTCCAGCGTGACAGAGAGTGGAGGCAATGCTGCGACACCCTGACTTCCCTGTGCCTGTGCCACTTGGCGTCCAAGTGAAGGCTGTTCAGCCACCTCTGCATGGGGCGCAACGACAGCGGGCCTAAGGGCCCAGCGGCCGAGGCAGCCGCCAGTCTGCCCAAGGGCCGGAGGAACTGAATATAAGGCACCATCTTGCCCGGCCCCCGTGGAAGTAGGCATCCCTCAAGTCCACGGTTGACAACCACTCCACCTGTGCATGTGCGGTGGTCAGCATATAGAATGGCATCACCTTCAGGAATCTATTGATTCCTCTGAGGTCCAAGATCGGGCGAAATCCGCCGACTTTCTTGCTCACGAGAAAGTACGCCGAGTAGAACCCCCTGGGCTAAGCAGAGGGTCTTACTGGCTCGATTGCGTCCTTGGACAGAAGGACGGACAACTCTTGGGCCAGAGCTAGGGCCCCTGCCAGATCGCTGACGACTGCATCTAAACGAAAAACGGGTTTAAAATATGACACTCATGGCTTTCCATACTAAACTGAATGAGGGACGCAGCCAAAGCTGGGACTCAAATGCTAATGATAGCTCGGGCACAACGCCACAAGCAGAACTTTCAAAAGAGCATAAGGGCAACTTTATGGGAGAGGAAGCGGGAACACTGTCATCACCAGAAAGTCTAAGCCAAACAAAAAATAAGACGGCAATCAGGACAACTTGGCTGGGAGAGGGTGCGGGGACACAGCCATCACCAGCAACAAGTTGACACAAACCTGTCCGTCGAGGCTCTGCACAGCGCACAGCCGGCCACAGCTCCTGGAGGACGCGTTAACGACCCGTAGCTCCGACTGTCAGTCGCGAAGCTGCACGCGGCCAGCTGCTTGCAGAGAAATCCCTCAGATCAAACGTTCAAACCTGAACGCTGTAGGCTACAAAAATGTAGCCACGGTACCCTCGCGCAGTGAGAAGATGAAAGGAACAGATCCTCTGACGACACCGGCTGATATAGCCGGTGTCACGTGGGTCACAGGTGACTTTGTTGTTATTGGTACTCGAGCTGCTATGCGTGCGATGGACATATCCAGTGCTTAAAGCACCGCCTCTGGCGGTCAGTAGGGACGAAATAGAACAGGAAACAGAGAAAGGTGTCACCTGGTTGCCTCCGTTCCTCTGCCAGTACATGAAAAGGCTCATGAAAGAAGACCCAGATAAAGCTCTATGCAGATGGCGCCTGATTATATCATAAAATATGATAATATCAAATAAAGTACTTCTTAAAGGTGGGGTAGGTTATTTTGGAGAAACCAGCTTGAGTGCGCTAGAATTTGAAAATACACAACCGGAAAAAACCTGCCACTTCCTCACAGAGCCCCTCCTCCAACACACACGAACGCGCACATGACCAATGAGGGCACGAGGTAAGTTTGTGCCCCGATGGAAGGCTGACAGGCAGGTAGGCCATCCAGTTACTTTAGCCGGCTCAGATGATTGGTCGTGCTTTTTACAGAGCTACGGCTTCCACTGATGAAATTTTTTATGGATTTTTCGTCAAAGCATTTAAGATATTCATTGCTATCGGGATGTTAAGAGCATTCCATGGAATATAACAAAAAGTGTATCTCGAGCCGGTTTCTCAAAGTTTACTATATTTTGTATTATTTGTATTATTTTTTAATGTGATTATAGTTTTCGTAAAATAGTTCTCTATCTGTGTTTTTTTTGTTTTTGCTTTTATGTATGCAGCATGACATCAAGTCAAATAACCAGTTTTTAGAGATGTGGGTTACGGAGGAAAAGAGAGAGGGTTTTATTTTCTGACACTTTGTCCATTTTGTGATGCACCCCCACCCCCAGATCTCCACACAGACCCCCCCCCCCCTGTTTACAATACCTACCCATCTAACAAGCTAGCTAGCAAATGTTAGCTTTCTAGCTATCTATATCGCTAGAAAGCTAACAGTTATCTGATTACGTCTTTTTTGATGTAACTGCAGGGAATACACTTTTCTTGTATCCTGATTATCCCGTTACATGTAATCTGTTACTCCCCACGCCTGATAACACTCAGAGCAGCACTTTATCATGTACTGTATGTTGTTGCAGAACAGACATCATTTCCTTTGTTTCTCTTTGCCCACATTTTCTTTTTCATCTGGAAACATGATGAAGAGTTGACGTGTTAAGCTGCTCTCTAGTTTTAGGAAACAAACCCTGTTGCCCCTCTTCTCTGCTCCCTCTCCCCGCTGAGGTTTGTCCTCAAAGACGAGCAGAGGGTGGAGACGATGGGGAGTGAGTTCAAATTTGAATAAGTGATAGACACACCTAGCTGGAAACATGTTGTCTGTTTGACTAAAATAGAAGACTCCACATAGTCGGGGTCTGCTGTGTGCTAAATGTTTTGACAGGTAATGATTATTATCCAAGAGGGATCACTTTGAGGGAGTGAACTCTTTCCATCTCATTTCCTTTCATAAGATAAATCTCACGGTGTGTTTGTTTGTGTTGGTGAAGTTTGTGTGCATGTGTTTTGATTGGTGGTAAGAAGTCATCTATCCATCTCTCTATCTATCTATCTATCTATCGTATCTATATATATCTTAGCTAGCTAACAATACCTACCCATCTAAGAAGCTAGCTAGAAAGGTAACACGGTTCAAGGTCCTTTATTTTGTCAAATGTAAATAGCATAGTAATAGAGTAGTTATGCCGATGAAAATCTTAGGTCACAGGCTTCTCCAACAGAGCAACACAAAACACAGATAAACAGAAAAATATAGTGCAAGTAAATAGTAAATACAAAAAGAAAAATTGTTTAAAAAAGTGAAATAGTGCAATAAGAGTCTATGTGCAAGTTATTGGAATGATGTATTAGATAAATAGATAAATAATTACTAAGTTGCAAACAGATGAATGTTATGGATGTTCTTTCAACAGTTCAGGTGTTTAATAGTCTTATTGCCTGTGGGATGAAACTGTCTCTGAGTCTGGTGGTTTTAGTCCGGATGTTGTGGTAACGCCTGCCAGACGGCAGCAGACTGAACAGTTTGTGGCTGGGGCAGGCCCGGACTGGCCATCGGGAGGACCGGGAGGTTTTCCGATGGCCTGGCCTGTTAAGTGGCCTGCTGGCCTGAGGAATTTTTTTTTTTATGTAGGTATTGTGAACTCAACGCTGCGCAAATGTGGGTCTGACTCTGCCTCACAGAGGGTGACTGGCTGTCTACATGATGTGGCCTGCCTCACACAGGGGGACTGGCTGTCTACATGATGTGGTCTGCCTCACAGAGGGTGACTGGCTGTCTACATGATGTGGTCTGCCTCACACAGGGTGACTGGCTGTCTACATGATGTGGTCTGCCTCACAGAGGGTGACTGGCTGTCTACATGATGTGGCCTGCCGACATGGCCACTTTCATAAAGATCATACACTAATGCCCTCGATTGTTCTCTGTGTGACATTCAAGCTCGGGAGGGTGTGTATGTGTGGCGCGAGCAAGCGAGAGAGAAAGTTCGTGCACCGGTTACGTGTATTGTTATTGTTAGCATCTGGTGCTAGCTAGCTGCGCTAACGGATATGAGCTGTCAACAAGGTGGAGGAGAGTCCTCTCCTGTCAGACTGAGAGACTGATAACTACAGCTCAGGTGAGGTAAAGGACTCTGAGTGTTTAGATAGTTAACTTAGTCTAAGTTCTCTGTGGGTCTCAAACGGTTTGGTCACCATTTATATAAACACATATTTCCAGTTGAAGGGGGAGTGATTAGTAAAATATGGATGAATAATTAAAAAAAAAATGTTAACTAGGTGAAAAAAGGTAAGATAAACTTTAAAAACTTGTTGAGAGCTAAAACTAGTCTTTGCTGCTGCCTCAAAGAGGAGCAGGGGGGAGACGGGTGAGGCTGGTTCAGGAGCCCAGACACACTATGCCATGCTAACTATAAATGAACCAAAAACAAATAAATAAACAAGTTTCAATGTTTTTTCATATTGGATATGGTATGTTATTGGTTATGGCCATGTTCTTATGATTATTTAAATGTATACAGTTCTGTTTCATATGGGTGTAGTCTCTTTATTTCCCCCTCAAAGTGCACCAGATTGATGCATATAAGTCCAACATTTAAAAAAAAAAAAATCTTACCGGGGGAGCATGCCCCCGGACCCCCCTAGAGGATTTGAGGTCCACCTCCACTTAAAATATGTTCACATGGATAGGTTCCTAAATAGATTTGCACTTTTTTTTAAATAGTAACCCATGTCCATATGTTTATTCTGGTGTAGTAGATTTAAAGTTTAGGGCTATCACTATGGGCAGCAACGCTGTAAAGATTGACAAATAAATCCAGAAAAATGGCACAAAAAAAACTGGTAGTGGCCTGGCTGGGTGTATAATTCCCAGCCTGACTTATTGTCCCAGTCCGGCCCTGGGCTGGGGTGATGGGGGTCTTTTGTAATCCTGAGGGCTTTCTTCCTGAGCCGCTGGGAGTAAAGGTCCTCCATGGATGGCAGCTCCGTCCTGGTTATGTGCTGTGCAGTTTTCACCACCCTCTGTAAAGCCTTACGGTTAAGGGCGGTGCAGCTGCCGTACCAGGCCGTGATGCAGCCAGTCAGGATCCTCTCTATGGTGCACCTGTAGAAGGTCAGGATCCTCTCTATGGTGCACCTGTAGAAGGTCAGGATCCTCTCTATGGTGCACCTGTAGAAGGATGCTCTCTATGGTGCACCTGTAGAAGGTCAGGATCCTCTCTATGGTGCACCTGTAGAGGGTCAGGATCCTCTCTATGGTGCACCTGTAGAAGGATGCTCTCTATGGTGCACCTGTAGAAGGTCAGGATCCTCTCTATGGTGCACCTGTAGAGGGTCAGGATACTCTCTATGGTGCACCTGTAGAAGGTCAGGATCCTCTCTATGGTGCACCTGTAGAAGGATGCTCTCTATGGTGCACCTGTAGAAGGTCAGGATCCTCTCTATGGTGCACCTGTAGAAGAAGAACACGATATAATTGCACGAAGAATATAGAAACAGTACTCGATCTGACATTTGTATCTAGTGCTTTAGCAGGTATAAGTACATGGAATGTGGTAAAGCATACTACAGTGGGCAGCGATCATTATCCGGTAATGACTAAAGTTGGGACTAACATAAGGTTTGAAAAGGAAAAGAAAATTCCTAGATGGAAATTGGGAAAGGCTCATTGGGATGCCTTCCAAGTTGTAAGTACGAATAGATGTAAAACACTTCAAGAGGAAAATTATGATGATATAAATAAATTCAATGATGAGCTGGTTAAGGTTATCATTCATTCAGCTAAAGAAACAATTCCTGGAATTGCAGGAGTTAGGCGCACCCAGAGTGTACCCTGGTGGAATGGTGAATGTAGTAAATCCATTAAAGACAGGAATAAAGCATTCAGGCAACTCAAACAACTCCATTCTCAGGAAGCTTTGAATCAGGATAAAAGGGCCCAGGCTATAGTAAGGAGAACAATAAGAACGCAAAAACGCACTTTTTGGAGGCAATATTGCAATAGTATTGGAAGAGAAGTACAGCTTGCAGGTGTTTGGGGCATGATTAGGAGAATGGGGGGAATTCGAAGGAATTATGAGTTGCCAGTTTTGAGCAGAGGGGACAAAATGGCTGTCACAAACGTAGGAAAGGCGGAACTTCTAGCTCAAACATTTAGGAAAGTTCATAGTTCAGATAACCTTACAGAGGAAGCCAGGCAGTGCAGAAATAATACACGAATGGAAAACCCGAGGATATTGGATAGAGTAGAAGCGTTAGGAGATCAGTTGGACCTGCATTTTAGTATGTTTGAGTTGAGAAGAGCAATTATTAGTGCTCGTCAAACCACTCCTGGGAAAGATGGTGTTTGTTACAAAATGCTGGAACACATGACAGATAACTCTCTAGTCATTGTGTTAAGGATGTTTAATAGGGTGTGGGATTCTGGCCAACTTCCTTCAGTGTGGAAACAAGCGATAATAGTGCCCATCCTAAAGCCAGGGAAAGCCCCTTCAGATCCATCTAGCTACAGGCCTATTGCCCTGACATCTCATTTATGCAAAATCATGGAAAGAATGGTTACAGAAAGGTTAACATATATCTTAGAAAGTAAAGCTCTGTTGTCCCCATATCAAAGTTGGTTCCGTATGGGTCGAAATACAATGGATTCTATATTGTGCTTAGAATCAGACATCAGGAAAGCACAGACCAACAAGGAAGTAGTGATTGCAGTCTTCTTTGATATTGAAAAGGCTTATGACATGCTCTGGAAGGAAGGACTACTAATCAAGTTCAAATCATTGGGAATTTGTGGTAAAGCATATAATTGGGTTATGAATTTTTTACTGGACAGGAAAATACAAGTAAGAGTAGGTGCAGAATATTCAAGTGTTTATGCTGTGGAAAATGGTACTCCGCAAGGTAGTGTATGTAGTCCGTTGCTGTTCAATATAATGATACATGACATTTTTAATCAAGTTCATCCAAGTGTGGGAAAATCTTTGTATGCAGATGATGTGGCTTTGTGGGCAAAAGGCCGCAATGTAGCACATGCTGGAAAGAAAATACAAGCTGCAATAGTTGAAGTGGAGAAATGGACAAATAAATGGGGATTCAAACTGTCAGTAGCTAAGACGCAGGTCATTTGTTTTACAAAACGGCATAACATTGCTCCTATATCGTTAAAATGGTATGAGCAACCTCTTGAACAGGTTAATACAATAAGATTTCTTGGTGTTTGGTTTGACGGAAAGCTAACATGGAGCAATCATATCGGAAAAGTTCAAAATAAATGTAAAAAGGTCAACAATGTACTTCGGTGTTTGGTGGGCCAGGAGTGGGGAGCGAGTAGGTCATCACTTCTGAATATATATTGGGCACTCATGAGACCTGTATTCGATTATGAGTGTGTAGCGTTCATGGCAGCAGCAGAATCAAACCTTAAAAAGCTGGATGTCCTACAAGCTCAGGCCCTGAGAATTTGTAGTGGAGCTTTTAAAACATCTCCAGTATCAGCAATACAGGTGGAAATGGGAGAAATGCCTTTAAGGATAAGAAGAGTGAAGTTAATGTTGGCATACTGGGTAAACCTTCAGGGGCATAGTGATAGTCATCCTGCGAAAATTATTTTTGAAAGACTGCTGGGAGCACAATGAGTCACATTTAACAAGTTTTGGATGGATTGGCGATGTTAAAGCAGCAAGTATAGGTTTGAATCAAATACAGTATTGCCCCACAGCTCCAATCTCGTCCATTCCACCCTGGTAACCAGGGGCGGTTCTAGAGGGGGGTAGTGGGGCAGTGTCCCCCTAACACTGACCTCTGACCCCCCTGTGGCCCCCCTAACAATGAAAAGTTTTTTTTGTTTTTTTAAATGTATATTTTCTGGTACTCGGTTTGCCAAAGCAGGATTTTGTTGCTGTAATGTGAGATTGTGCAGACACCCTTATGTAAAGTAGTGATGTAACTGTTCATTGCCTTTATTTTTATATAAATATGGTGTTAGTGCAAACATTGCACTATAACTTAAGCTGAAGCTAACAGTAATAACTATAAGATCTATCTGAAATAAATAAGTGTACTGAAACAAATACCAATAACTGTATTGCATTGTTTTCTTAAGCGCAATTACTTCATACGGTCTAGTTCTCTTTTTCGTCCTGCATTTATTGGGCCCCCCTCAGAAAATAACTGGCCCCCCAGTGGCCCCCCCAGTCAAATTGGTCTAGAACCGCCACTGCCCTGGTTGTTCCCATTGCCAAGTGCCTCAATATACTATGACGCATAGTCCAGAATTATTTTGCAAGATATCACTCAGACTCAACAATCATATTTACAGATGGTTCCAAAGATCCAGAGACAGGGCGTGCAGGGGCAGCAGCTTATATCCCAGTGAGTAATACACATATAAAGAAAAGGGTAACAGACCATGTGTCAGTATACACCACAGAGTTGTTGGCATTGGTACTGTCATTGAAATGGATAGAGGAGAAAGAAATACATAATAGTGTAATTGCATCTGACAGCTTTTCAGCATTATCGAGTATACGATCAGGTAGATCTTCATCTAGAATGGACATAATAAATGAAGTATTTCTAATTTTATATAAAATGCAAAACAAAGGCATAGCAACTCGTTTCATCTGGGTTCCTGCTCATGTTGGTGTGGAGGGTAATGAACAGGTGGATATTCTGGCCAAACAAACACTCAGAAGTATGAACATAGACATAGAAGTTCCACTCAGCAAAGCGGAGGTTAAAACATTCATACAGAAATATGCACAAACAGCATGGCAAGATCATTGGGACCTTAGTGATACAGGAAGACATCTTTATAAAAGTCAAAGGTATGTGGGGGATGGAAGGAAGGTGGAGTTTAAAAGAAGGGAGGAAAATGTCATTTCTCGGATGAGAATAGGTCATACAGGTCTCAATCATACATTAAGTATAATAAATCCTGAAATCCTACCTCACTGACAGACATCAGTTTATCAACAACTGCACCTCCTTCACTGCTCCTCTGTTCCAAGGCGTCCCCCAGGGTTCGGTGCTTGGCCCCCTCCTCTTCATCCTCTACGGCATACCATCCAACCTCCTCAATAAACTCCAACATATCCAGAACTCTGCTGCCCGCCTCCTCACCCACACCCGCTCCCGAGACCACATCACTCCCGTCCTCCAGAACCTCCACTGGCTCCCCGTCCGTCAAAGAATCAACTTCAAAGTCCTGATTACTCACAAAGCCCTCAACAATCAGGCCCCCCCCTACCTCACAGACCTGCTGCACCACCACACCCCTTCCCGCTGCCTCCGCTCATCAGAAGCCAACCTCCTATCCATCCCCACCCGCATCAATCACCAGACCTGGGGGGACAGAGCCTTCTCCGTCGCTGCCCCCTCCCTCTGGAACTCACTCCCACAACCCATCAGAGACTGCACTGACCTCACCACCTTCAAAACACTCACAAAAACTCACCTCTTCAATCTGGCTTTTAATGTGTGATTGTTTTTGTATTATTTGACTTTAACTTTAACTATATATTAATTTGTTGTTCCTTTATTTTATTTTCTCTTCACTATATCTGTAAAGCGTCTTTGAGCACCTGTAAAAGCGCTAACAAATTAAATCTATTATTATTATTGTAAGAGAATAATTTAAACCGATCTGTGTATTTTTGAGATTCTCAGTCCTTCTTACATGTTCGTGTGTAAGTAAGTTCTCAGGGAGAAAGAGGTCAATAGGTCCCCTGACTTCCTGTGGGGGGAAGGGTTTGGGCACATATGAAGTTGTAATACAATCTGGCTTTTGTTCCTGTGTCTGGCACTCATTAGGGAAGGGGAGCTTTCTAAGACCCTCCTCTCTGATATACAAAGCTACGTGTCTCTTTGTGTAGGCAGAGTTGGCTGGGTTTTTACATGATGATAGTTGTGTCCTTGCCCTGTGAGCTCTCCGGCCGTTTGAACTCTCAATAAACCTCAATGTTTGACTAAACAAGAATTCCAGTCTCCATCTTTGCAGTGCTGCTCAGAAGTTTCCGTAACAATTATTATAATAGGAAAGCATCCAACCGGAAAGTGTATACACTGCAGCCAGCCAGAAACTGTTGAGCATGTTTTACTGCTTTGCAGGAAATATAGTACTCAGAGAAATGTGCTTTTCCAGACACTGAAGAAAGCTAAATTCCATGACTTGTCGCTATCAGGGCTGTTAGGGAAAACATCAGGCAATATGTATTGTGAGATTATTACGTTTCTAAGAGAAATTGATACATTTCAAATAATCTAGAGTTTTGGTTCTTTGTTTTGTTTTGTTTCTTTTGTTTCTTGTTTTCTGCTTAGTCTCTTGTCCACACTCCAGTCCAGTTGGTGGCGATAATGCTCCTACAAGTTGGTTTGCCAACCACCAATAAACACGAGAGAAGAAGAAGAAGAAGAAGAAGAAGGAAGTAGATGGGCGTGACTTTAAAGTTCTTTGCAATCCGCCAAAAACCGAGAGAAGAAGAGGTGAGTGGATTAAACACACGCAGAGGTTTCATTAAGTGTATTTACACCTGTTAGCTTAGCTTACAGTTAATCACGAATCAGAAGTTATCTTATTTAACACAGCTGTAATATTGGAAGAAAGAAACTCACAAAAAAACTTTAAAATGTGCGCCAAAAATAGTCTCAAATTATCTTTAAATAAAGGCTAAAAGCTATTGGATAACAGCTAAAGTGTAAAAGCCATCGGATAACAGCTAAAGTGTAAAATCCATCGGCTAACAGCTACAGTCTAAAAGCTAAAGTCTAACATGTAACGTCTAAAAGCTATCGGCTAACAGCTACAGTTATTATTCCAGTTCGGCTCTGGGTGAGTAACAGTTGATTTGTAATGCTAAGCTGACTTTATTTTAGTTATTTATTACACCAGTTGTCTTTAAGACAGTTTGAGTTGTTGTGTTGGTGCTCTTTACCATAGTTATAGTTTTAAATATATGCTTATTAGCATCGCCATTCACTGTGACGCAGCATTTTTCCCATTGAAATGAATGGGGTTCTTCAGTTAGCAGCTAACGCTAAGCTAAGCGACGGTTTAGCTCATTAGATAAATAGATATACTTTATTTAAATAACTATTTACCTTAAACTGAGAAATGATTGTGTCACAGCAGAAGTGTTTTCAGGCATTACACAAGTTAAGCATATTTAAAAGATACAATAAGATATAATAAAAATGAAGCATTAGCAGCAAGTTTACACACGGGACACATATCACTAGAGTATCTAAAGAATACACAATATACAGAAAATACTGTATACATGGAGTACATTAAACAGTCTTACTTGCTAATGTTTGCTTTCTGTGTTAACTTAGTGATAGTTACTGACACAGATAGCGTTATAACCGTGGTTCAAACAACAGTTAATGTCACTTTCTATGTGAATAAAGTCATTTTAATGAAATAAAAGTGAACAAACTGTGAGCTGTAAGTTAGAATGTAAGTTGCTACACAGATTATGATGAATTAAATCTAAATATTTGTATTGTATTAATAATAATTTACACAGAAAACCAACTCGTTATCGTAATGGTTAAAGTCATTTGCATGTAATGTTAATAACTATCTGACCTTTCTATCATTTTCTCCTCTGCTTAACATCACATTGACTAAATGGATCAATTTGGAACATGTTTACGTCACAGCAGCATAGATGAGACAAGGCACTGCACATGATGTGATAAAACACTACATATAAGCATCGAGAAATAGAACATATCATTGAATAAACTCTTTGAATTCCTCCTCTTCACTCCTGACAGTTTTCCACCTGAAGCAGCTCTGTGGTCTTCATCAGGACCCAGTGTTCCCAGAGAGGACCTGAAGCAGCTCTGTGGTCTTCATCAGGACCCAGTGTTCCCAGAGAGGACCTGAAGCAGCTCTGTGGTCTTCATCAGGACCCAGTGTTCCCAGAGAGGACCTGAAGCAGCTCTGTGGTCTTCATCAGGACCCAGTGTCCCCAGAGAGGACCTGAAGCAGCTCTGTGGTCTTCATCAGGACCCAGTGTTCCCAGAGAGGACCTGAAGCAGCTCTGTGGTCTTCATCAGGACCCAGTGTTCACAGAGAGGTCCTGAAGCAGCTCTGTGGTCTTCTCAGTGTTTCCAGCTTAAAAGAAGCTTTATGAATGCAGCCCCAGGTAAGTGTGTGTGTGTGATACCTTAATAATTACTTTCTCTAACATTATTTATCCCACAGTATATTCATAAGTTATATGCATACCGTTTAGTTTGAGTAAACCTTCAGCATAATGTTTTAGTACGGTAACTCTTCTTTATTACCGTTAGCATACTGGTTTCTGTTAGGTAACTCCTTTATGTTACAGGATGAAGCCTCAGTTTATTGACTTGTTGTTTCTAGTCTCCTCCTGACTTACAGAGTCCTGGAGCTGTGAGTTTCTCCTCTTCAGTGAAGCAGCTTTATTACTGTCTCCTATTGTCGCAGACAAAGTAGCATTACATGGAAATATTCAAGTAAAGTAAAAGTACCTCTAAATAGTACTTAAGTACAGTACTTGAGTAAATGTACTGAGTTACTTCTCACCTCTGCTATGAACCTACGAAGTAGCTGTGGATTAGTTTTGTTGTGTCTGTCGGTTGTATTGAGTTGTCTTGTTTTGTGTCAGCTGTAGTTGTGTTGATTATTTCAGAGACCCAGCCGGAGAACTGAGAACAGCATGGAGGAGAACAAAGAGACCCCTGGAGCTCAGGTCAGTGTGCACTTCATCACAATATATTCCTAATTCCAGTGTTTCCGCCAGGCGGGCGTCTTGCCGTCATTTGACGCCCTTATTCAGCTCGGAACGCCCTGAACTCGAGCCGAGGGCGTCCAAAAGACTTTTTATCGCTTGAAATTACGAAAAAGGACAAGGACATCCCTCTGTTGGAGGGGCAAAGGAGTCTGGTGGGATTATTTTCACCGCCAGCAAAGCGTGTTCCTGTGCGAGTGGAGCACGCGCGTGAACGGCGAGCGCCGGACCCTCGCAGCGGCGAAACTGAGGCTCTGGTAAACTGTGGTAACATGAAGAGCCGTTTGGGAGCCGAAAGAGCCGGCTCTTCTTAGTGAGCTGAGCCAAATGATCCGACTCACTAAAAAGAGCCGGGATTCCCATCACTAATACGTAAAGAGATAGTATCTATAAGGGACGGCTCAATTCAAAATTCAAGTCCAGGGTTTCCCTCACATAGACTTTACTTGGGCCGCCCAGGTGTAACGGCCACCAAAGTATATTTCCCGACCCATTCATTATTATTTTTGTATCCGTCCGCGAGCACGACGCCATCTGCAATCGATTTACTAGTGGACAATTATCCCTCGCTTGCTGTACCTCTTCGCTCTGCTATCGCGTGGAGGGTCTGCTAACAAGCAGCCAACAGAAAGGTTCATGTTAATGTTGTTGCACCTCACGAATGCCTAACACTTATCCTCAAATGAAAGATCACAACCTGTTTTGAAATATACAATATGAATGCACAATATGGTTAGATAGAGGTTAGAACGTTGTTGTCTACGATTCTTTAATTGTCAGATCAAGTCTGAATGTGACTTGCATCACAGCAGCTCCATGTGTAACATCAACATAGACACATAAGACAAACACAATACATGAGAAACAAACAACAAACATGTAACATAACAGCAGGATCAGTGAGAGCTGCTCAAAGAGCCTTCAGCGTGCATCTGATCTGTAGCTCAGTGTTTACTGAGAGGACTGACTGGAGCACAAAGGATGCTTCAGTCTGACTTTAGTGAATCTCCATTAGATGGTAGCAGTTCAGATTCTCTGTTAGAGCATGCGTTGGGTCCCAGATGATGCTGTTGGACAGCCTCTCAGGTTATTATGGTCTGTGTGATGCCCCTGTGGGTGCATCAGTAGAGAGGAGGCGGCTGTCCTGTCTGTGCTGTGGTGATTGGTGTTTGCATTGATTGCAGTAACTCAGGGCACCTGGGTCTGGTGTCCTGCAGCTATTTAGAGCCTCTCTGCTCCTCTCTCTGCTTTTCCCTACAGGCCCCCGGTTTTGTTGAGTATATGTTGTTACTTTAGTTGCTTTACTTTGTGCACCTCAACACTCTCACACATACACATTCATGCAACCCTCACCCTGAATTTACACTACTGATACCACTGACGTCCACACCTCATGCCTTACTTATTGTTGCACTTCATTTAATTTGGCTAATTTGGATTGTTTCCTTAAATAAACATATTTTGATAACCGTTGACATGGGCCCTTTCTCATTTCTCTAACTCCCCTCCTCGACTCCCCTCCTCGACTCCTATCCTCGATACTTAGTCCCGCCCACAGGAGATGTGAGCCGAGGAGCCGAGGAGGGGAACCGAGGAGAGAGGAGGGGAAGCAGCAGGCGGTTAGAGAAATGAGAACTCCTCTCCTCTGAGTGGTCATTTTAAAGAGACGTCCATTAATGATGACAGGAGGCACAGCAGCCCTCTGTCTGATGGACAGATGTGTTCATGACCACTTTGATTCATTCACAATGCGGAATAATGAGACAATAACAGGCTACAAATGCGGACACACACACACACACACACACACACACACACACATGTATATATTTATATACAATTTCAGAATCAAACAGAGCACTCTCATATTAACGTAACACTATCAGAGACTGGATATATCCCCCCCCCTCTCTCTGGTCGCTACAATGAGGAAAATAAATGACGGACCAAAAGTTGTATTTACAAGTATTAAAAGTAAGCAGAGGACACCAAACCAACTGAGACCTGTCTGTCCGCTGCATCTACACACACACTGTACCACACACACCTACACCACACACACGCACCTACAGCTAACAGCCGTTGTGTATTTTATTATGTGAAGCACTAAATGGTTTTAGAAAAATATGGACTCTTTGTTTGTAGATATCTACTAAACTACAGCAAATAAAGAGAGTAGGCCTGTTATACTGAGTGATATATATTATACACACTGCTCTGCTTTCTGCACGGACATCACAGCTGTTCTCTCTGGAAACATCGCGTCGCGATGAGAGCAGTTAATAAAATAATATCCAGGGGATGCATGCAGAGCTGTCATTGGCTGAGATCAGTCCGGCCGTGCGTCACGACTCTTTGAAACATCTCTGTTGCCGGAAATGCATCCACGAAGGAGCCGTGGAGGACCGTGGAGGACCCATCAGTGTATCCTCGGTTAGAGCTCCTCCAGAGAGCCTCCTCGATGCTCGATGCTCGAAGTGCATTTAGAGAAATGAGATGTCCTTCAACATGGCGCGCTGAAATTCATTTCCGGGTCACTACCGGAGGACCGAGGAGTCGAGGAGGGGGATTTGCTGAAATGAGAACGGGCCATGGTGTGTCTCCTTTTTGTTGTGGCCTTTTGAGCCAGGTCATAACAAATGGGGGCTCGTCCTACGGGTTATTTGGTTAAAAGTTTGTGTAGTGCTCAGAGCACATGGCTTCATTTGAGCAGCTAATTAGTTGATGTGGTCCAGCTGTGTGCTGGCTGGGCGCTGCTATTTGGGGGACACATCATGTTTTTTGGGTTTCAGGAAGCTTTAGTGTTTGACATGGCGTCAGGTTTTGTGTGCCAATCAGAAGGTAAGATGTTGCTGCTTGTTACGCTTTTGTAAAGAGTTTCCCCCGCTAGGCTTAAGTGGCGTTTCCCCTTGGGTTGCGTCTGTTTTTGTTTTTTCATAGTGTTGTGGTGATGTGGTTAGTGTCAGCTGTTTTCGGACAGCTGTCTCGGGGGCACATCCTTGTGATCTCTTGGTGTTACCTGCGTGCAGGTCGCTCCATAAATCCGCCGTGTTCCAGTGCGTAATTACCCCGCCGCAAGCCACATGAAGACTAGGTGAGATTAGTAAGATTTTGGTTGGGCAGTTGCTGGAGGTGGAAAAGATTACATTTGAGGTGAAATATGCTAGATTACGGCTGATTGGAGAGGGCAAGCTTTCTCCGGTGAAGGATGGTTCGATAGGTCGGTCACCAGGTAGTGGCTATATTATTTCTACTTGCGGTTAGTGCCAAAGTTTAATGAGCGTGACCCTGACATTTTTTAATTCTATTTGAACGCATAGCAGAGGCAAGAAACTGGTCAGATTGGGACAAAGTGCTGTTACTTCAGTGTGTACTCACTGGCCGAGCACAGGAGGCTTATTCAGCTATTTGTGGCGAAATGCTTTGGACTATGCTAGAGTAAAATCAGCAAGTCAGAAAGTCTCTGACAGGGTGACCCACAATCTTTGAGCAGATTTATGATTTCTAACAGGTGGAGCAGTTTTGCCGAAGTAACAAACATACTGATACCGGTTAGTAGGGATGTACGATATCAAAAACTCACGGTACGATAATATCGGATAAAAAGTCCACGGTACGATATTTATCGCGACATTGACAAATAAAAGGAAAAAAAATGTGAATTTTCTTTTTTTTCTTTTATAAATAATAAATCTGATTAGTTCAGCATTTTAGTAGGATAGTATTATTTAAACGTGTCAACATATAATAATCAGACCCTGCAATAGAATAGATCAAGTTTCACTTTAGTTTTCCAAGTAACTCTAACTCACTCGCTCAGCATCATCAAGGTTATCTTTTAGGAATATGAGCATTTCCAGGTAGAAGCTGGGATGTTTGGGCGTTTACAATATCCCCTGCTGTGGAAAAAACTCTCTTGCTTGGTGCTGATGTTGCTGGGACAGAGAGATATGCTTTGGCCATGGGTGACAGCAGTGGGTAAAACTGTGCATTGTCTCTCCACCACTTCAAAAACAATACAGTTTTTGCCAAGAAGGTGAGGCTTATTGACAGGGCGAGATATAAATATACTGTTGGTACTTGTCAATGCCTCTAGGTATGTACATGTAGCCCTGTAAATACGATGTCCTTTTGTGTTATCTGTTTTAGGTTCATGTTGTAACCTACTTGCTGCCATGTTGGACAGGTCTCCCTTGAAAAAGAGATCAATGATCTCAATGGGACCATCTGGTTAAATAAAGGTTTAAAAAAATAATTTAAAAATATCGCGGTAGATTTGTTCAGTCTCACGACGGTATTGAGACATTTATTTACCGCGATATTCGATATATCGTTACAGTCCTACCGGTGAGTAAAAACCATGAATTAATGCTTTGACAAGTCTGCAGACAGACGGCAGACGAAAAACCTTTTTTTAAATGCGTGTTTTCTGAATGGAGATCGGCTAAGCTAACGCAGTATATGCTCCGACCGTCCACACTCACAACAACGGCCTACAGACATAAATAAACCAGCGACTGTATTCTCCATGAGACACACAGTCTGTGGTTTGTACTTGTTTCACTTGTGTCTAGTTTCTGAACAGATATGAGGAGCTGTGAGCTCTGAGTGCTAACAGCTAACGGCTGATGTTGGTTTTGTGGTTCACATTGAAGAGGTCGTCACGGCTCCGCCTACACTGAGTTACTATAGTTACTGCCCCAGTTTCTAAACTGTATTGGAAACGCAGCATAAAGTGAGCCTGGCCTAGCTATACCGTACTAAGCCGTGCGAGGCCCTGCAGTGGAAATGCGCCATAAGTGGATGTCATTGAAGACCTTTACAAGAGCAGTCTCAGTGCTGTGGTTTGGACGAAACCCTGACTGGAACACATCCAAACAGTTATTTAACCTCTTAAGCCCCACGGACCCGGTTCCGGGGCCGAAATCGCGTCATTTGCAGGAAACAACGTCTAAGGAACCTTAATATTTAATAAACTATTTATATTTTATATCCATATAACGGGAAAAAACTAATTTAACTGATCTTTTTCATTTTTTTCTAAAAAAAACCACACAATGCTAACACTGACCCTCTGAATTAGCCCAGAGCGAAAAATGCTAACCTATTACTGCACCGAAATCACTCCTAGCTCCCTTATTACTTATCCTAGCTGCACATCCAACACATCGTTTATGATCGTAAAGACATCTAACGGTGCCCACCTCAACACTGAAAGATACAAACTCGCGACGTTATCAACAAAAACGTACATCAAAACATGTGGCGCTAGGTAGCCTAAAACGCTAACATGGCTTACCTTGGTTTTGTCTGGTCAAAACTGGTCTTCAATGGCATTAAAACGATGCTGTAGTTAATCCATAGGTTAATATCCAATGTGGCTGTGTCCCCTTTGAAATGTTCTGATAATCTATAAGCAATAAAACTGCAATTCCGTTTTCAAATATCAGAGCAGGCCATTCCTACGCTCTGTAGCAAGATTGAATGTGCAAAGACGCAACCTTTTTTTTTTAACATGAGTGTGTGCGGGAAGATTTCCCTTGGATTCTATTGGCTCTAACGGTCAGGAAGATATGTCACATGTCAAAATCGAAGAAGGGGGGCCAGAGATAAGGAAAATCCACCCAAATGGCCCCAGAAGAGTTTTATTTTGCTAAATCTGTCTCAAATATCGCTTGTTTTGCATCAATCTTGATACAGGGTACTTATTATATGTTGTACTTTGAATTCCCAAAGCTTTTAGTCTACTAACCCATCATCCAAGGTTAGTTTTCACTAGAAGTACAAAATATTTTTTGGACGGACATTATAATTTACAGTTTTTTTACAATGTTCAATCTGAATCTTCTTTAAAATAAAAAGCATCTATATTTAGAGATGTCCCGATCCGATCACGTGATCGGGGATCGGAGCCGATCACGTGATTTTCAAAAGATCGGGATCGGGAGAAAAAAAATCGGGGATCGGGATATTTTTTATTTTATTTTTTTAATAATTTTTTTTAGTTTTATTTAATGTTACAAAACAAAAATGACCATGTTCACGTCTTAAAGTCATCCTGAGGCCTTAGTTTTGGTTTGAAATGACACAACATCATGTATGTGTTGCTTCTTTTGGGCTTGTTTTCAGACCTGGTTGCTTATTTCTCTCAAAGCTGGCAACAGAGTGGGCGCGCAGTGTTATTTTAAGGTGTCCGAAAAAGAAAAAGTAAAATAGCGGTATTCAACGTGAAGCAGAAATCCTGCAGCTCCGCCCGCCGCACCGGTAAGCGGAGCGAAACACACAAGAGTTAGACCTAACACACTTAGCTATTTGATCTACCTCTGGAACAAGCTACACTAGATATACATATATTTATTCTTCACTGTCGGGTCACTTATTACTGGATCAGTGAGCTGCATGAGATACTGACAGGCTGTCAGGAGAGAGGGAGAGAGGAAAAGGGAGCGCTTCCGCTAATTTCTCCCGTGTTCTTAATAGGGTTGCAAAATTCCGGCCAGTCTGGCATTATTTTAAGGTGTCTGTTGCGACCTGGCTCAAAAGGCCACAACAAAAAGGAGACACAACATGTCAACGGGTAGGTAAAGGTGTTTATTTAAGACAAACAAATCAAATCCAGTAAAGTATGAGGTGTGGATGTCAGTGGTATCAGTAATGTAAATGCAGGGTGAGGATTGTATGGACATGTATGTGTGTGAGAGTGTTGAAGTGCACAAAGTAAAGCAACTGAAGAAACTCCTACTATACTCAACAAAACCGGTGTGCCTGCAGGGAGAAGCAGAGAGAGCACAGAGAGGAGCAGAGAGGCATTAAATAGCTGCAGGACACCAGACCCAGGTGCCCTGAGTTACTGCAATCACCAATCACCACAGCACAGACAGGACAGCCACCTCCTCTCTACTGATGAACCCACAGGGGCATCACAGCCCCCCCCTTAAGACGGGGCCCCAAAGGGATCCACGACAACCCAATATCCTCCTTCTTAACTCCAGCTTTTTTAATTTCCTTCTTAGGACTGGAGGACGCTCCTCCTCCGCCGCTGTCCCACTCCTCCTTGGGTTGGCTGGCGTTGAGCCACAGCATGTAGGCGCTCATCGGCCTCTTGGGCGCGCCGACCTCCTTCGGCCTCCTCTTGTTCGGCCTCCTCTTGTTCGGCCTCCTCTTCTTCGCTTTGCAGGGTTTCCTCTCTTTCTTCTCCTTCTTCTTCTTTGTCTCGATCTCAAGGTCAAAGGACCGTGCTGGACCACATTTTCCAGACTCCGAAACAGGTAGGTCAGTCGACATCCTACGGCTCTGCGCACGCGTAACAGTATAAACTGGAGACACACTTGGAAATTGCAAACCGCTCTCATCTGGCTCTACAGATGCCAACGGCCTGGAAACCACCACAGGCGGTGGCACACCCGCCCACACAGCACTACCAGCTAGATCGTTGCCCAAAATCATCTGTACCCCATCAAGTGGCAACGCGGGACGCACGCCGATAGACACAACTCCCCGTACCAGCTCACAATCCAGCACTACTGTATGACGTTGCACAGGAATCAAGCCCATCTCCATGCCCCTCATCAGCACAAAATCCCCTGTTTCTGTCTCTAACGAAAAAGGCAACACTGACTCAACAATAAATGAGTATCTAGCTGCTGTGTCACGCAACACCTTAATCGGAACATACTTGTCACTACCGACCATCGATACAACGGCTTCCGTTATGAACGGCTCAAAAACAGAACCCACCTCCAAGTCGGCACAAACCAGCTTCTTAACAGGCACCATGCCCGATCTTACACCCTGCGGCTTTTTAACCAAAACGGCAGAACAACACATGGCTGGAGCATGTGATGAAGAACGAGGCTTCCCCTCAGGTTCCAGCAACGGACACCGCTCCTTCCAATGACCCTCTTCTCGGCAATAATGACATTGGCCCACTCTGGCGCCCTCGGATCGCCCTGGACCTGCAAATCTACGGGAGGAGCCTGGTGAGAACTTTGCACCACCGCGGGAATAGCCACCATCTTCTCCACGTCTCCAATCACCCCTAGACCACTTCTCTGTAAAACTGTCCTTATGTGTCAACACAAAATCATCTGCTAATTCAGCAGCTCTGAGCGCGGTGGAAGGTTTCTGCTCATTTACATAAGTGGCCACACGCTGAGGGATAACATCTTTAAATTGTTCCAATACAATGAGTTCACAAAGACCGTCAAAACTGTCAACCTTTGCTGCCGCACACCAGCGCTGAAAATTAGAAGTCAAATCACGGATAAACTCCACATGTGTCTGCTTATCCCCCTTGACCCAACTTCGGAACTTTTGATGATACGCTTCAGGAACAAGTTTGTATGATTTTAACACCGCTGATTTTACTCTGGCATAGTCCAAAGCATTTTCGCCACAAATAGCTGAATAAGCCTCCTGTGCTCGCCCAGTGAGTACACACTGAAGTAACAGCACTTTGTCCGAATCTGACCAGTTTCTTGCCTCTGCTATGCGTTCAAATAGAGTAAAAAAAATGTCAGGGTCACGCTCATTGAACTTTGGCACTAACCGCAAGTAAGAAATAATATCGCCACTACCTGATGCCGACCTATCAGAACCATCCTCCACCAGAGAAAGCTTGCCCTCTCCAATCAGCCGTAATCTAGCATGTTCCACCTCACATTTCATCTTTTCCACCTCCTTCTCCACCTCTAAACGCTTCTCTACCTCCTGCTGCTGACCCCTCAACTTCTCCTGCTCCATCCTCAACTCCAACTGCAATCTCTCCTGCTCCAACCTCAACTCCAACTGCAACTTCTCCTGCTCCAACCGCAACTTCTCCTGTTCAAACTGCATGGCCAAAAGCTCCTTTTGCTGCTCGAACGTCAAACCAGCTGTCTGAACCACTACCGGTACGAACCCTGCCGCACCAGACTCACTCTTCTGCAACACCCCCTGCTCAAACAAAGATGACACGATGACAGTTTTAATGTCATGTTTCCGCTTGCTCCCCACAACAGCAATGTCATAGTGCTCTGCTATTTCGACCAACTGCGCCTTCTGGCAATCATCTAAGAAAGACACTGAGGGCGCATCCACAAACGCTGACAAAGAAGTCATAATAACCAATCAGAAAGCAAAGTACTAAACTGCCAACACGCATGGGCATAAAATGAACCCAACAGAGAATTTTCCCCCTAACTGCCGAAACAAAATCTTCCTAATCTCACCTAGTCTTCATGTGGCTTGCGGTGGGTAATTACGCACTGGAACCCGGCGGAGTTATGGAGCGACCTGCACGCAGGTAACACCAAGAACTCACGCGGACGTGCCCCCGAGACAGCTGTCCGAAAACAGCTGACACTAACCACGTCGCCACAACACTATAAAAAAACAAAAAAAAACAGACTCAACCCAAGGGGAAACGCCACTTAAGCCTAGCGGGGAAAATCTCTTTTACAAAAGCGTAACAAACAGCAACATCTTACCTTCTGATTGGCACACAAAACCTGACGACATGTCAAACACTACAGCTTCCTGAAACCCAAAAGACATGATGTGTCCCCCAAATAGCAGCGACAAGCCAGCACACAGCTGGACCACAACAATGAATCAGCTGCTCAATGACACCATGTGCTCTGAGCACTACACAAACTTTTTAAACAAATAACCCGTTGGACGAGCCCCCATTTGTTGCGACCTGGCTCAAAAGGCCACAACAAAAAGGAGACACAACATGTCAACGGGTAGGTAAAGGTGTTTATTTAAGACAAACAAATCAAATCCAGTAAAGTATGAGGTGTGGATGTCAGTGGTATCAGTAATGTAAATGCAGGGTGAGGATTGTATGGACATGTATGTGTGTGAGAGTGTTGAAGTGCACAAAGTAAAGCAACTGAAGAAACTCCTACTATACTCAACAAAACCGGTGTGCCTGCAGGGAGAAGCAGAGAGAGCACAGAGAGGAGCAGAGAGGCATTAAATAGCTGCAGGACACCAGACCCAGGTGCCCTGAGTTACTGCAATCACCACAGCACAGACAGGACAGCCACCTCCTCTCTACTGATGAACCCACAGGGGCATCACAGTGTCCGAAAAAGTAAAATAGCGGTATTCAACGTGAAGCAGAAATCCTGCAGCTCCGCCCGCCGCACCGGTAAGCGGAGCGAAACACACAAGAGTTAGACCTAACACACTTAGCTATTTGATCTACCTCTGGAACAAGCTAGACTAGATATACATATATTTATTCTTCACTGTCGGGTCACTTATTA
>JAPTMU010000113.1:507500-532147 GCA_028583405.1 Pogonophryne albipinna
TCCCCGAGTTCGCATCACTGTCTGCTCGAACAAGGGTGAATCCGGGTACTTCAAAGAGATTCAGGCTTTGTAGATTGTAGCCAACTTTCCGTGAAACATAATAAAGAGGCCTCAAGAAATTCATGACAGTACCTTGTGTATGTCCTTAGTGTGTCCACGTTGTTGCTCAATGAGAATGTGAGAATGATGGATGGAAGTGGTGGCCGGCTGAATCTCCGCCGTAGGCGATTCTGAACGCCTCCTCTCCTTCCTCATCTCTTTTTCCTGGTGTTTCTAAGCGGCTCCCGAGGGATTTCATCCAATATTGAAGAGCACAGGTGGCTTGGTGTATTCGTAGGAAGCCTAACGCATTGTAGCTCTAGCATAGCCTCGCGGCTGTAGCAGCGTAGAGACCGGGGCTCCTCGCCATACCTGTTCGTGCTGTCACTCAGGTGTGTCTTGGAAAGTTGAATGGCCAGACATGGTCTGCAGAAGACAAATGTAATCCACAGGATCAAAAGCATGGTCTCTCAAAATGACGTTTCATACAGACACAACAAAGTTTAGACAATAATTAGACCAAAAAAACTAAAACAAGACGAACGGAGCATACTGAGACTCGCAGTGACAGGATGCCGTCTCCCTCTGTCTCCAGTACACCAGGGGTGGGAGTAAGTCATACATGTGCAAGTCTCAAGTTACTGGGGTGAGAGTCAAGCAAGTTAAGTCCTACGAAATCCTGATGAATAACCCCAGTTTCTGCATTTAAAAGACAGTGGTTATGAAAACTAGAGTTTTATTTTCAAAATTAACAACAATGGAGAGTGGGGCTCTGAAATCATAAAACGGGTAATAATTGGGCAGTTCAGTGTGTGTGTGTATAGAGGTGCGCGTGGTTAAAACGTAGCAGCCTGCGGTCGCTGGTTAGCTGTTCTAATGAAGGTAAACACAGTGAAGGCACAGCTCTTTGCAGCTGGTGCTGCTCTTCTGAGATTCTGCTGAGTTACACGTTACTGCCTCCTGGTGCTGCAGAGATTTCATGAAGTGAAGGAGGTTTTCCTTCTATAAAACAGCTGTGGGCAGCAGATACTGAGTCACAGACATGAATACATAGGTCAAGGCAGACTGGTTCACAGACTCTAATGTTTTGCCAATCCGGTGCTTGAACAAATAACTCTACACCCCTGGCTGAAATGTCCCTAAAATGAAGTCCGTGTTTGAAATGTATCTCAAATAATGTATGTATTTCCCCACATAAACATAACAGTCTGCAATGAAACGGCTGTCTCCTGTGCGCTCCACTTCCTAATTTCTCCTGCGAACGAGATATTTTCTCTTCTTTTTTTTTTTCATTGCCCTCTAGGGGCTTGGTACAATGCAAATATTTTTATTTTAAAAAGTAAAGTCCTTTCGAGTCATCTGTCTCAAGTCTAAGTCAAGTCTCAAGTCATGAATACGAAGTCAAGTCGAGTCTTTTATCAATGTTAGTCAAGCAAGTCTCAAGTCAAAAAATATGCGAGTCAAGTCATGTGAGTCAAGTCATGTGACTCGAGTCCCCCACCTCTGATACTTTGGTTAGAATATTGCTGTATTACTGTATCAAATATAATACAAATATAATAAACACAAACAGTTGACAAGTAGTATTTTGTTAACTCAAGGTTTATATTAAGTGAGTTTTTATTGTGTTAACTTGTGTATTTATGCTTTTTAGATTGACTTTCTCTCTTTCTCTGTCGTCTGTTCTAGAAACCGAAAGGAAGAGAGAGACGTCACAGCTGTCAGCAATGTGACAAATCCTTTACAGCATCTGGACATTTAAAGACCCACCTGCGTAGTCACACAGGAGAAAAACCGTATAGCTGTGAAGAGTGTGGGAAAACGTTCACTCAATCAGGTGCTCTCAAAAGACATCAACGTATTCATACTGGAGAAAAACCTTACAGCTGTGATGAGTGTGGGACAACTTTCACTACATCAGGTGCTCTCAAATCACATCAACGTATTCATACTGGAGAAAAACCTTACAGCTGTGAAGAGTGTGGGACAACTTTCACTACATCAAGTCATCTCAAAACACATCACCGTATTCATGCTGGAGAAAAACCTTACAGCTGTGATGAGTGTGGGACATCTTTCACTACATCAGGTGCTCTCAAAACACATCAACGTATTCATGCTGGAGAAAAACCTTACAGCTGTGATGAGTGTGGGACAACTTTCACTAGATCAGATGCTCTCAAATCACATAAACGTATTCATACTGGAGAAAAACCTTACAGCTGTGAAGAGTGTGGGACAACTTTCACTACATCAAGTAATCTCAAAACACATCACCGTATTCATACTGGAGAAAAACCTTACAGCTGTGAAGAGTGTGGGACAACTTTCACTACATCAGGTGCTCTCAAATCACATCAACGTATTCATACTGGAGAAAAACCTTACAGCTGTGAAGAGTGTGGGACAACTTTCACTAAATCAGATCATCTCAAAACACATCACCGTATTCATACTGGAGAAAAACCTTACAGCTGTGAAGAGTGTGGGAAAACGTTCACTTCATCAAGTGCTCTCAAATCACATCACCGTATTCATACTGGAGAAAAACCTTACTGGTGTGAAGAGTGTGGGAAAACGTTCACTTCATCAAGTGCTCTCAAAACACATCACCGTATTCACACTGGAGAAAAACCGTACTGGTGTGAAGAGTGTGGGACAACTTTCACTAAATCAGATCATCTCAAAACACATCACCGTATTCATACTGGAGAAAAACCTTACTGGTGTGAAGAGTGTGGGACAACTTTCACTACATCAACTCATCTCAAAACACATCGCCGTATTCATACTGGAGAAAAACCTTACAGCTGTGAAGAGTGTGGGAAAACGTTCACTTCATCAGGTGCTCTCAAAACACATCACCGTATTCATACTGGAGAAAAACCTTACAGCTGTGAAGAGTGTGGGACAACTTTCACTACATCAGATAATCTCAAAACACATCACCGTATTCACACTGGAGAAAAACCGTACTGGTGTGAAGAGTGTGGGAAAACGTTCACTAGATCAAATGCTCTCAAATCACATCTTCGTGTTCACACACTCTTAAAACCATAGTGGTGTTAAGAGTGTGGGAAAACTTTTTCTTAAAGTTTCACCTTAAAGTCCATGAGCGAGTTTCACTGTTCATTAATCTGCCGAGTAGTTTCTCCAATAATCTGTTTGTTTAATAAAATGTTGTGACTTTAAACTTTGATTGGGATGTTTTTGATAGTTCCTGTTGAGTTAGCAGTCTGTTCTGGTCTAAAAGAACCAATGATTCATGTATCTAGAACATATTTACGATGTTTTCAGTTTGATCCTATTCTCTTGTTAAAATGATCAGGCTACCAAAAATAAAATGGCCTTAGAAACAGACTCGCAACCCTGCATATCTGTTGTGTTTTGCAGCATATTATAAACATGTCATTCCCTTTTTTTCAAATACCACAGGTTGTGTAGTGATGTATTTGAGGTGTACTGTCAAATCAAATCAAAGTTTATTTATAAAGCACATTTAAAAGCGATTTTTGGTTGGGCCAAAGTGCTGTACATGTAATAAATACTACAATCACATAAAAACACATTACTACAATCACAATAAATTACAACAGACATATAAAAAACACAGCGAAAAGTCAGGAGTCGTGCTCCGCTCTGACTAAAAGGCCAGGGAGAAGAAGTGTGTTTTAAGAGTAGATTTAAAAACCCCTAGGGTCTGGGCCGACCTCACATGGAGGGGCAGAGTGTTCCAGAGCCTGGGGCCAGCTGCTGCGAAGGCTCGGTGCCCTCGGGTTTTGAGCCTGTTCTTGGGCACTATCAGCAGCAGCTGGTCAGCAGACCTTAAAGCTCTGGCTGGGGTGTAGCGCTGGAGGAGTTCAGCTATATAGGCTGGAGCCAGCCCATTTAGTGCTAAAGGAGTTTAAAATCAATTCTGAACCGAATTGCAAGCCATTGCAGTGAGGCCAGAATTGGGATGATGTGGTCACGCTTTTTGTGGCCAGTCAGAAGACGTGCAGCTGCTTCTGCACTAGCTGCAGGCGTCTAATTGAGGCCTGGTCCATACCCACGTACAGAGTGTTGCAGTAGTCCAACCTCGAGGTAACAAAGGCGTTAATAACCCTTTCCAGGTCTTTAAAAGATAAAAACGACTTGGTCTTGGCCAATAGTCGTATTTAAAAAAAAAAGCAGGTTTTGACTACGCTGCTGACCAGCTTATCGAATTTAAAAGCGCTGTTGAAGGTCACTCCAAGGTTAGTGACAGAGGGGAGGATATTATTTTTGAGGGAGCCCAGAATATCAAACTGGGAGGTTGGGGTCCAAAAAAGATAACTTCAGTCTTGCTCTCATTGAGTTTGAGGAAATGTTGGCTCAGCCAGGATTTGATCTCTGCTAAGCAGTCAATCAATAGCTGTAATGAGTTGACATTTGAATTGAGTGGCAGATAGATCTGTACATCGTCGGCGTAGCAGTGGAAGGGGATATTGTGGTTTGTGAGAATTGAACCTATGCACAGTAGAAAAAGGATGGGGCCCAGAATCGAGCCTTGGGGAACCCCACGGGTAAGAGGGGCTTTGGCAGAGGAGAAGGCACCTAGCTGCACTGAGAAGCTACGGTCTGTCAGGTAGGACCTGAAGCATGCAAGGGCAGAGCCTGTGATGCCAGCAGACTGTTCAAGCCGTGACAACAGGATGCTATGGTCCACAGTGTCGAAGGCAGCAGTCAGGTCTAACAGCACCAGGACAGCTGGGCTGCCTGAGTCGGCGGCTAGGAGCAGATAATTAAAAACACTTAAAAGGGCTGTTTCAGTGCTGTGCATGGGTTTGAAGCTAGACTGAAACTTTTCATGGATGCCATGCATGGTTAAAAAATACTGCAGCTGGGCGTAGACTACTCGCTCCAGGGCTTTAGATAAAAAAGTTAGCTGGGAGATGGGCCTAAAATTTGCGAGAATGGAAGGGTCGAGATTTTTCTTTTTAAGTAGTGGTTGCACCACGGCATGTTTGAAGGCAGCTGGGACACATCCTGAGCTAAGAGAGGTATTTATAAGTAATAAAATACTTGCTCCAACTGATTCGAAAACATCTCTGAGAAGGCGAGAGGGAATGCTGTCTGAGGTGCCGTTTGTCGGCCGCAGGTGCATGACTACATCCGAGAGAGAAGAGAGGGATACAGGCTCAAAGTGGTCGAGGGCAGCAGGGCACAGGAAAGGAGCAGGATTAAACATGTGACATTAAAAAGAACCTGAGGTTTATGGCTGTTTTTGGAGATTAACAGATAAATGTGCTCCGTTTTTGCTGCTTTGACTGCCATCTGGTAGTCGGAAAGGCAAGCAGGAAGGATTTCTAAGGAGACATGGAGTTTATCCTTTTTCCATTTTCTCTCTGCACGCCTGCAAACGCGTCTGAGAATACGAGTACAGTCATTGAGCCACGGCTCTGAGAGAACTTTGGTGCGTCTAAGCGTAAAAGGAGCCACAGAATCCAGTATTAGGGTACATGTCGAGTCAAACATGGAGATAAGCTCATCAGCACTAAAAACACAGTTCACCTCTAATTTACAGATCGGAGAAGCATTAAAAACATCAGAGAACAGCGAGGCAGTCAAGGGGTTAATTGAACGCAGACGACGCACATGGACACGTGATTCGACTCCTGCGGAAGGGATCGAGGTTGTAAACAGAACCGGTAAATTGTCTGAGATACACGTTGCTGCACATATTTCATCCACAGAGACAGACAGTCCAAACGATAATACTAAGTCCAAAGTGTGTCCTTTTTCGTGTGTTGGGCCAGCCACGGACTGAACGAGACCAAAAGAATCAAGGAGATTTAAAAAAGACCCTAACCAGAGGTTTGGACTCGCAACACATGGACATTGAAGTCTCCGGAGATCAAAACACGATCATATTTCACCATGATCCCGGTGTCCACATCGCAGACCTGAAGTCGTGCAGTCAATGTATGCAAAGTGTTCAGGACCTTGGTCTCTGAGACTCAAAAAATCCTTTCTCGCCTACCTGTCCACTTTGCATACCTGAGATCCTGCAGTCATTTCTCAAAGATGGTGTGGCATATAGGGAGGTGCAATCTCCTGATGAGACTGTATTATAGTGGAAATCTGCAATCCTAGGAAACAAGATAACATTAGGATATTCAGTTTATACAACCCATGTCAAAATCTAACCACTGATATATTTAAAGAAATAGCAGGCAATAAACATAGGAAGGAAGTTTGGTGTGGTGATTTCAATGCACACAACAGTCTATGGGGCAGCAACCATACAGACAGTAACGGAAATATAGTGGAAGAAATGCTGGAGGAAAGAAGACTAGAATGCCTTAATGATGGACATGGCACAAGAGTAGTAGTAGTATTCGTTTATTTGTCCCCGAGGGGAAAATGGGTTGCAGCACATCACAAAGGCATTTAAAAAAGATAAGACAATACTTCACTGACAACAACATAAACACAGATTAAAACAAACAGACATAAGAAAACCAGATATCGGCAGACATGACAAGGGGCCTATAGGTCCTCATTTGCGAAATAGGGGGGACAGGGCCAGACCAGCTGGGTAAACAGTGCGTCCTAGCCATCATTTATTCAGGAGTTTGATGGCTTGTGGGACGAAATACAGCCTAGATCTGTTCTTTTTTAAATAAGGGGCACGATATCTCCGCCCGGACAGCAACAGTTCAAAGTAAGAGGCAAGAGGGTGCCTCAGGTCACTCACAATATTGTGTGCCAATTTTAAAACTCTGTCCTTGTATAAGCATTCTATATTAGCAAATGAGATTCCTGTCAATTTACTGGACACTGTTTCTGTGCCTCAGTTGCGTTGCCGAACCAGCATATAATGCTGAAGGAGAGCACACTTTCGATAAAAGCATGATAAAACATCTTCACCATTCTGTTGCCGACATTAAAAGACAATAATTTACGTAAAAAAAACATTCTTTGTTGAGACTTAGCATTTATTTTCTCAGACCAAACATCCCATCTGAGCTTGTGGTCAAGCACGACACCAAGATACTTGTACTCAGTGACACATTGAATGGGCTCGCTAATTAAAAGAGTAGGGTTGGGCGAACAAGATGTTCACAGGGGGAAAGTTTCATGCCTGGATCTGACATTAGTGTCAAACTGTTTGGGTCATACATGCAAATGGTTTGTTTGAATAACTCCACTGTAGGAAGTGACCATTATCCAGTGCTTACTAAAAATGAATATTAATGTATATATGCAGGAAGGAGGTGTAATAACCAGGTGGTGCTTTGCTAAAGCTGATTGGGGGAAGTGTAGGATATGGTGTGAGGAGTCGGTACACCTGCTAACATCAGAGGGAAGCAGAGAGGTCATTACAAGCCAAATAACGCAACATATACTAAATGCAGCAGAGAACAGTATACCCAAAGCAACAACCAAGGGTAGGAAGAAAGTGGTGTAATGAGGAATGCAGCAGGGCTATTAAAGAGCGAAACGATGCATTTAGAGAATTAAAGAAAAACATGACACAAAATAATGTTATAGAGTATCAAAGGAAAAGGGCAGCTGCTCGAAGGACAATCACATACACAAAAGAGAACATGGAGAGAATTGTGTTCTACCATTGGCAGAGGAGTAACATTAGGTGATGTCTGGTCCATGTTTAAGCAGATGAGTGGGAAAAGGAAATCCATTAAAATTCCAGCTTTGGTTGATGGGGAGAGGCTGGCAGTGACAGATAAAGAGAAGGCAGGTATGTTAGGAAGGACACTTGCAGCAGTACATAGTGGGGAGCATCTCCGTGATATTCATAGGCAGCAAAAAACAGCAGTTACTAGCGGAGAATGAAAACGTGAAGGAGAAGAGACAGGATAATAGGTCAGCTTCTGGATGTGGAATTAGTAAGAGTGAGTAATGATGTGGAGAAACATTGAAAATGAAAGAGATAATGGCAATAGTGTACTTTGACATTGAAAAGGCGTATGACTCTATGTGGAGGGAGGGATTACTGATCAAATTGAGTAGAATGGGTATGGGAGGGAGAATGTTCAATTGGGTAAGGGCCTTTTTAACAGACAGGACATTTAGAGTAAAGGTTGGAGCAGATATTTCCAATTATTTAGAAATAGAAAATGGTATTCCCCAAGGGAGTGCAGTCAGTCCAATATTATTTAACATCATGATTTAATGATATATTGACATGCTTAGACACATGCTTCCAATCGGCTCCATACGCAGATGATGGGGCTATTTGGATGAGGGGAAGACATGCCCCATACGTAATGGAGAATATAGCTAGAGCGATTAAAAAAAGTGGAGAGGTGGTCATATAACTGGGGATTCAAAATGTCAGAAAGCAAATCATGCTACATGGTATTTACAAACAAACGTAAGATTGATGGCCAACAGCGAACACTATATGATCGTCCAATGACAAAGGTGAATGAGTTCAAATACCTAGGATTGTGGTTTGATAGCAAATATACATGGAAAATGCACATTAAACAAGTGGAAACAAAATGCTAAAAATTATTAAATGTATTGCGAGCTGTAGCTGGATGCAACTGGGGCGCAGACAAACAAGCATTAATAGACATTTACAGATCAATGATGAGGTCCACAATAGACTATGGTTGTGTAGCGTATGGAGCAGCAGCAAAAACATCACTTAAAAATGGATAGACTACAATATGAAGCATTGTGGCTCTGTATTGGAGCGATAAAGTCATCCCCTATCAATGCAGTTCTGATATAAGCAGGAGAGACGCCTCTGGAGATCAGAAGAGAGAGACTTGCTCTGTCATACTGGGTCAGGCTACAAGGAAGTGGAGAGGAAAATATCACAAACAGAATATTACAGGATTGCTGGGAATATACAAAGTTCTAGGGGCGTGGGTTTGGCTGGACGAGTGAGGAGAGAACGAGGGCATATGGAGTGGAGACCATCACGCTTGCCAAAGCCAGCCCATTTAGCCGTGTTCCTCCATGGCTTTCCCCAGAAGCTAACATAGATGTGAGTATCATAGAAAGGAAAAAAGAGAGGCAAATAAATGAAGTGGGTGTTAAAACGAGTATCTGAACGAAAAGTACTACAATTACCTCAAAATGTACACAGATGGTTCTAAGAACAAGGAAGAGTGTTGGAGTTGGTATATACATCCCAGACTTTAAAATATCGATTTCAAAAAGAGCGTCTGATCAATTATCAGTGTACACAGCAGAAATGCAAACTACAAAACAGCATCGATTTGGCGTGTGTGAAATAACAGTATATACAGTGGGGCAAAAAAGTATTTAGTCAGCCACCAATTGTGCAACTTAAAAAAATGAGAGAGGCCTGTAATTTTCATCCTAGGTATACCTCAACTATAAGAGACAAAATGAGAAGAAAAAAAATCCAGAAAATCACATTGTCTGATTTCTAAAGAATTTATTTGCAAATTATGGTGGAAAATAAGTATTGGTCAATAACAAAAGTTCATCTCAATACTTTGTTCATATACCCTTTGTTGGCAATGACAGAGGTCAAACGTTTTCTGTAAGTCTTCACAAGGTTTTCACACACTGTTGCTGGTATTTTTGGCCCATTCCTCCATGCAGATCTCCTCTAGAGCAGTGATGTTTTGGGGCTGTCGCTGGGCAACACAGACTTTCAACTCCCTCCAAAGATTTTCTATGGGGTTGAGATCTGGAGACTGGCTAGGCCACTCCAGGACCTTGAAATGCTTCTTACGAAGCCACTCCTTCATTGCCCGGGCGGTGTGTTTGGGATCATTGTCATGCTGAAAGACCCAGCCACGTTTCATCTTCAATGCCCTTGCTGATGGAAGGAGGTTGTCACTCAAAATCTCACGATACATGGCCCCATTCATTCTTTCCTTTACACGGATCAGTCGTCCTGGTCCCTTTGCAGAAAAAACAGCCCCAAAGCATGATGTTTCCACCCCCATGTTTCACAGTAGGTATGGTGTTCTTTGGATGCAACTCAGCATTCTTTCTCCTCCACACACGTCTAGTTGAGTTTTTACTAAAAAGTTCTATTTTGGTTTCATCTTGACCATATGACATTCTCCCAATCCTCTTCTTGATCATCTAAATGCTCTCTAGCAAACTTCAGACGGGCCTGGATATGTACTGGTTTAAGCAGGGGGACACTGTCTGGCACTGCAGGATTTGAGTCCCTGGCGGCGTAGTGTGTTACTGATGGTAGCCTTTGTTACTTTGGTCCCAGCTCTCTGCAGGTCATTGCCTAGGTCCCCCCGTGTGGTTCTGGAATTTTTGCTCACCGTTCTTGTGATCATTTTGACCCCACGGGGTGAGATCTTGCGTGGAGCCCCAGATCGGGGGAGATTATCAGTGGTCTTGTATGTCTTCCATTTTCTAATAATTGCTCCCACAGTTGATTTCTTCACACCAAGCTGCTTACCTATTGCAGATTCAGTCTTCCCAGCCTGGTGCAGGTCTACAATTTTGTTTCTGGTGTCCTTTGACAGCTCTTTGGTCTTGGCCCATAGTGGAGTTTGGAGTGTGACTGTTTGAGGTTGTGGACAGGTGTCTTTTATGCTGATAACGAGTTCAAACAGGTGCCATTAATACAGTTAACAAGTGGAGGACAGAGGAGGCTCTTAAAGAAGAAGTTACAGGTCTGTGAGAGCCAGAAATCTTGTTTGTTTGTAGGTGACCAAAACTTATTTTACCGAGGAATTTACAATGAATTCATTAAAAATCCTACAATGTGATTTCCTGGGTTCTTTCCCCCCATTCTGTCTCTCATAGTTGAAGTGTACCTAGGATGAAAATTTACAGGCCTCTCTATCTTTTTAAGTGGGAGAACTTGCACAATTGGTGGCTGGCTAAATACTTTTTTGCCCCTGTACATCCCAGACTTTAAAATATCGATCTCAAAAAGAGCGTCTGATCAACTATCAGTGTACACAGCAGAAATGCTGGCTGTAATAGGATTGCAGTGGGTTGAAGAGGTCAGACCAGATAGGGTGGTTATATGTACAGATTCATTGTCGATATTAAAAAGCATACAATCAACAACAACTGTCAGAGAAGACATTCTCATAGAACTGAACCATAGCCTGTTAAGACTTCACAGAGGCGGCATAGATCTACAGTTCTGCTGGGTGCCTGCATGAGGGGGTGAAAGGGAACGAGTGCTCATGAGGAGGGGAAAGGGAACGAGTGCTCATGAGGGGGTGAAAGGGAACGAGTGCTCATGAGGAGGGGAAAGGGAACGAGTGCGCATGAGGGGGAGAAAGGGAACGAGTGTGCTGATAAATGAGCAAAAAGTGCACTACAAAAGGAAATAACTTTACCAGTTCAACTTGGAGAAGGAAAAGCAGTAATTAAGAAGAAAGGGATGGAGATCTGGCAGAAAAGGTGGGAGAAAGACCAGAAAGGCAAAGAGTGTCACAAAGTACAAAAGACAATTACAATTAATATTCATAAAGAAAGAAACAGAAGGGAGGAAATCATGATAGCTAGACTCAGACTGGATCACACAGCTTTGAATGGTAGCTGTATGTCATGGGGAAAAGTGACCGTAACAAGTGTGGGAACTGTGGAGTAAAAGAAGATGTAGAACATATCTTGTTACATTGTGACATCTATAAAGCGGAAAGAGAAAAACTAAAGGCTAAAGTCTTAGAGGCAGAGAGGGAGGAGTGTGGTTGGTGTTTTGGGAACAAAAGGAGAGGGAGTAAGAGCTACCAGAAAGGCACTGTTTAAATTCTTGAGTGAAACTGGGGTAGGAAAAATAATTTAACATTAGGTCAGGAAAGAACATAGATTTGTTTTTTGTTTTATTTATTTCATGGTTTTATTGATTTATTTTAATTTTATTTTGATTAGAACATAAGTTAAAGAGTTGGAATGATGTGATGATTCATACTCATGTACAGTAGGTGGCGTTATGCACCTTTTAAATTGTTTGCAATCCGCCAAAAGCAAGAGAAGAAGAAGAATGCATCCACGAAGGAGCCGTGGAGGACCCATCAGTGTATCCTCGGCTATAGCTCCTCCAGAGAGCCTCCTCGACGCTCGGTCCTCGAAGCAGTTGCGCCTCCAGAAATGTATCATAGGGGTGGCCAAATGGGGCCACTGAAAATCTTGGGGTGGCCCACCAAAACCAAGAATGTAATTGTTGTAAAAGTATAGACTAGATGAAAACAATGGCAAAGAGAATCACCTACTGATATACTTTGGTTTCTTATTTTACATTTTCTGATACTATTCATCTGAAGTGAATATAATACGGATAGTTAACATTTTACTTCAAACAACATTTAAAAGAACCTTGTACACATGTGTTGGTGATTTATTGTTTTGTTTTTTATATATGCTAGTTGTTCTTTCCTTTTTAAAAAGACAAATACAGCTTAATTTAAATAAGTTCCTTTCTTGTAAGGCACAAAATGTTCAGCATTCTCAACACATACAATACACAACATGTTCTTCAGTTATATTCTGTCTCTAGGTTATAAATAGTTTTAGAACAAAGCTGTTTGTGTCACACTGGGATCAAAGATGATTGACATGACTTTATTAAATCAAGTTTTAATACATGACTATTTTATTTCAACAGGACCCAAAAACACAAGGGGTATAAAATGGTAAATACATACTGTGATTGAACTCAAAAACACCATCTATTATTGACCTTTATAGCAAATTCAAAACATTATAAATGATACAAAACACCACCTTTTAGTATTAGACAGAAAATAGGTGACGAGACATATTTCTATTTTTTTTAGATGAGGCCACTGTGGTGAGAGTAATACATATAGCTTGTATTCCATTTATTTTGAAAATGTATATTTATACTTTATAAACAAACTGGTTACCCTTTTTTTAAATTAGCATACAGAACATTATGAAAACAAAATTGACTAATGGTCGGCTCATAACCTCAGAACACAGAAGAGGAAAAACTGCATAGATTCTCGTTTCATTTTGAAGGAGCTGCAGACCTAAAGTATGGAGACTTAATTGATTAAAAAGGTCACAATCACATTAATACAACTGTATTTAGGTTTTAGTTTCACTTTTACTAAAAAAGAGTTCCACATGTACTTTCTAGCATGTATGGCCATCTCCTCACTAGCCCTATGCTGCTGCTCCCCTGCCAGCTCTGTCCCTCCTTTACTCATCTTCTTCTTAAAATAAGAAGAGATGTCTGTTGACTTTCTCTTCATTTTCTGCAAATTGACATAACACAGCAGTGATTAATAGTAGCCTACGCATTACACCAGCCCAGCATTCCGACATCAGCTAACGTTAGCTTAGCAAACTAAACTAACGCTAACACAAAGTGTGTTTACAGACTAATTATACCTGAAGCCAAGCCAGCCTTTACTGAGCCCCGAGCCTGTTTTCCAGGTCTTCCAGCGTTTGTCTCGTTTTAATGCCATTGAACACACATTTTGATCAGAATAGCAGCTAAAGCTAAGCATATCTCAGTTTTTTGCTACCTAAAGCTAACACACTAAAGCCTAAAGTGTTGTGGGGCTTAACAGGCAACGAACAAATATGACTTACCTTCTAGAAGTCTGGTGGATTTTTGTTAACTCCAGTCCAGTCAGTAGAAAGAAACGTTTTGCTGCAACCTGCTGCTGTCTGTGCAAATCTCAGAGTGGTACGCGCGAGTATCAGAGTGGTGCGCCCAGTATCAGAGTGTTACCATGGTAGCAGAGGGAGAGGGAGGGGCTGCAGTATGAGCGTTGGAAGCTCAAATCAAGCGACTCGCTGGCTGTGTATTTGTTGTTAAATATCAGATAAACTACTGCGCATACGTGACTGGCGAGGCGGTGTGTGTGGTGGGGGGGCCATCAAATATATCAGGGTGGCCATGGCCCCCCCTGGCCCCACCCTGCTGGCGCCACTGCCTCGAAGTGCATTTAGAGAAATGAGATGTCCTTCAACATGGCGAGCTGAAATTAATTTCCGGGTCACTACCGGAGGACCGAGGAGTCGAGGAGGGGGGTTTGATGAAATGAGAAAGGGCCCCAGTGTCCCATGGAGCTCGACCGGAAGGGGAGGGACTTCGCCTCTCGCTAAGCTCCCGTGGACAGGAAGTAGATGGGCGTGACTTTAAAGTTCTTTGCAATCCGCCAAAAACCGAGAGGACAGGATGAGGACGGTGGTGTAAGTGGGGGGCTGATAAAGCTGCTTTGAGGAATGTATACACAGCCTTAATAAGATCAGCCATAGAATACGGACTAATAGTGTATGGTTCAGCTGCATATTCTTCTCTTCAAAAATTAGATAGAGTCCAGGCACAAGCACTAAGGATATGCTGTGGGGCAGTCAGATCTACACCAGTGTCGGCACTTCAGGTAGAGGTCGGAGAAATACCAATTTATTTGAGGAGAAAACAGTTAATTGTTCATTACTGGGCAAATCTTCAGGGCCATAAAGATACTCACCCTATTAAACAAACTGTACAAACAAGTTGGGAAAGTAACAAAAAAAAAAGAAAGTTTTTGTGTTTGTGTTTCGGAAATATGTAAGGAATTCAAATTTAAAGAATGGAATATTAGTCCGACTGTGTTGTTGTCAGCTGTTCCACCATGGTTTCTACCTCAACCTGTAGTAGATTTATCACTATTGAAACGGTTACATTCAATGAAAAACAAAATCAATGTACAGGCATATGTGAATACTGTTCTACATGAACAATATGGGCACTTTATAAAAAGATTTACTGATGGATCCAAAAATCCAGAAAATGGTCTAACTAGTTTTATGTTCCTGAATTAAAAGTCAAAGTGGGAAAGCGTACGAGTGATCAATTATACATTCGATCAATAAAGTGCTTAATTGTGCAATAAAATAAACGAATCACTTAACATAATACATTAAAACCTATGTCTTAAAAACTTGTGCAAAGTGCAAATCCTCATCCACCACAGAACACACAATATCAGAATATCAGAACACCAACGCTGTTTAAAAGCGTCCAAGTCTCCAATATGTTTATAAAAACGATGCTCCAGCCAGAGTCTGGCTCTGATGTTACACAGCCAGATCGCTTTTGCCTCTTCCCCTTTCTTATTTTCAACCCTGTTTTTCCTGCTTAAATAAATGGCCATTTTTGCTTCGCCAGAGAGGTAATTCAGGAGCTGCCACTTTTCCTTGTTTGTCTTTTTATATGGAGCCCCCATGATAAAAACACTCTCGGTAAAAGCTATACTAAAAAGACTAAAAACCAATGTTAAAAGAGAGAAGAAACCCGTGAGTCTCTTGCACTCTGTAAAAACATGGAAAACAGTCTCTCTAAAACCACAAAATGGACACTTGTTAAAAACAGCAGGATTAATAATGGAGATAAAAGAATTACAGGCGATGGCACCGTGTAAAATTCTCCACTGGAGGTCGGCAGTACGTTTTTTAATGGGAGGTTTGTATAAAATCCTCCACTGTGGGCCTGGTCCGCTTCCTGCACCCAGTCTGGTGCTCCACACAGTGGAGGCCCTGTCCTTCAGTGCATTTTTGTTGGTCGTCTTTACAATGTTCATGTATATTGTTTTCTTGTCCACTGTGTGGATGGTCATTTGTCCTTGGTTTGCGACCTTGAGCAGGGGGCCGGTCAGTTCTCCGAGCCCTGGGCTCAGGTAGATCTCCGGGAAAGGGTCTGCTGGGTCCGGCTTGGCTCTTCCCTGTCCGTAGCTCCTTAACAGTCTTTTTTCATCAGGGGAGAGGATCTGGCTCCAGAGTTGTAGGATCTTCTCGGCCACCCGGACAGAGTGCAGACCCAGCGGAGAGCCCAAGGCCCGGGCATCGCTCAGCTCCGGCCCCACTGCATCCACCAGCTGCTGAAGGCACAGGGTCTTGGATCGGCACAACGCCACCGTCAGGCCGGGTGTTTCGCTGCTGCTGACGTCCAACCTGGCTTTGTGAATCAGAGGCTCCTTCAACAACCAGTACAGAGAGTCAGTCTTTGGACACCTTTTATGGTTAAAAAGGGCCCAAGATTTAAAAACACCCTGATAAAAAGGAGGTAGCCCACTTAACTTTAAATGTTTAAATCAGTTAAAAACAGAGCAGCATCCAGCCCCAGGTTACTCACGCGTCGGAGAATGCAGCTGCTCACATCTCTCCACACCAAATCAGCCGGGCCGGTCAGATACCTCTGTAAAAACTGTATCCTAAAAGTGGCTGTTCGGCTGGCCAGGTGGATAAGGCCCTGTCCCCCCTCCTCTCTAGATAAAAACAGCACCCCCTGTGGCACCCAGTGTAGACCCTCCCAAAAGAAATCGACCAACTTCTTTTGTATTTGGGCTAGTAAGCCTGAGGGAGGGTCCACACAGGTAAGACGGTGCCACAGTTGGGATGCCACAAGGTTGTTTAAAACCAACACTCTACCTTTAAAAGACATCTGAGGGAGCAGCCACTTCCACTTGGACAGCTTTCCCTCTATCTTTCCTATGACGTCCTCCCAGTTCCTCAGGACTATGCTTTTTTACCCAGGAACACACCCAGGTACTTTAGCCCATCTTTCTTCCATATCATGTTCTGGGGAAGAACTGGGAACCGCCACTCACCGACAGCGAGGGCCTCACTTTTCCTCCAATTCACCCTCGCTGCCGATGCTGAACTAAAATCCCTCACGATGTTAACCAACATGTCTGTATCTTTTTGGTCTCTAATAAAAACAATGACGTCATCTGCATATGCCTCCACTAAAACCAGGTAAAAACAGCCCTTGCAGTTTGGAGCGTATTTTGTTGAGGAGGGGTTCTAGGGAGAGTGCATAGAGCATGCCAGACAGAGCACAGCCCTGTCGGACCCCTCTACACACTCTAAAAGGAGCACACAGCCCACCGTTGAACTTCAGCACACTCTCAATCTTATTGTACAACACCTTGATCTTGGCTATGAAACCAGCGCTGAACCCAAACTTCTCCATTACTTTCCAGAGGAAGCTGTGCACAACGCGGTCAAAAGCCTTTTCCTGATCTAGAGAAATCAGACCAGTATTAATGCCCAATGAGCTGGAGACCTCCAAAACATCTCAATTAGGTGGACATTGTCCACCATGGACCTGCCGGGCACACAGTAGGTCTGGTCCCGGTGGATGACCTGCTCCACAGCCCTCCCCAGCCTGGTGGCCAAAGCCTTGGACAGAAGTTTGTAATCCACACACAGCAGAGACACAGGGCGCCAGTTTTCGATGTCCTGCAGGTTTCCTTTTTTTGGTAGCAGCGTGATCACCGCTCTCCTGCAGGTCATCGCATCGGCCAGAGGCCAGACTTTCATTAAAAACGTCTAAAAGGTCATGTGACAAGACGTCCCAGTAGGCTTTGTAAAACTCTACGGAGAGGCCATCGATACCAGGAGCCCGCCGTCCCTGCATGCCTTGCATGGCTTGTTTGCATGGCTTGTTTCAGCGGACCTGCAGGTTTCTGGGAGTTTGTTCCAGATATTTGGAGCATAATAACTGAACGCTGCTTCTCCATGTTTAGTTCTGACTCTGGGGACAGAAAGCTGACCAGTCCCTGAAGACCTGAGAGATCTGGATGGTTCATAATTTAGCAGGAGGTCAGAAATGTATTTTGGGCCTAAACCATTCAGTGCTTTATAAACCAGCAGCAGTATTTTGAAATCTATTCTTTGACACACAGGAAGCCAGTGTAAAGACTTCAGAACAGGAGTGATGTGATCCACTTTCTTAGTGTTAGTGAGGACTCGAGCAGCGGCGTTCTGAATCAGCTGCAGCTTTCTAATAGATTTTTTAGTGAGACCTGTGAAGACACCATTGCAGTAGTCGAGTCTACTGAAGATAAAAGCATGGACAAGTTTTTCCAAATCCTGCTGTGACATTAGTCTTTTAATCCTAGATATATTCTTTAGGTGATAGTAGGCTGATTTAGTAACTGTTTTAATGTGACTGTTGAAACTCAGGTCAGAGTCCATGACTACACCTAGATTTCTGGCTTTATCTGTTGTTTTGAACATTGCAGACTGAAGCTCAGCGCTAACTTTTATACGTTCTGCCTTGGCTCCAAAAACCATTACCTCAGTTTTATCTTTGTTTAATTGGAGAAAGTTCTGACACATCCAGTCATTGATTTGTTCAATGCACTTACTCAGTGTTTGAATTGGAGCATAGTCTCCTGGTGAAATTGTTACGTAAATTTGTGTGTCATCCGCATAGCTATGGTAACTTATTTTGTTGTTCTTCATTATCTGAGCCAGTGGTAGCATGTAGACGTTAAAGAGAAGAGGCCCCAAGATGGAGCCTTGAGGTACCCCACATGTCATATTTGTCAACTCAGATGTGTATTTACCTATAGAAACAAAGTTGTTTCTGTCCTTTAAGTAGGATTCAAACCAATTTAGAACTGTTTCCGAAAGTCCCACCCAGTTTTCCAGTCGGTCTAGTAATATGCTGTGGTCAACAGTGTCAAACGCAGCACTGAGATCTAATAATACTAACACTGAAGTTCTGCCACTGTCTGTGTTTAAGTGGATGTCATTAAAGACCTTTACAAGAGCAGTCTCAGTGCTGTGGTTTGGACGAAAGCCTGACTGGAACACATCCAAACAGTTATTTAAATGCAAGAAATTACTCAACTGTTGAAAACAACTTTTTCAATGATTTTACCTAGAAATGGGAGGTTTGATATGGGCCTGTAATTGTTCATTACTGAAGCATCTAGATTATTCTTTTTTAAGAGCGGTTTAATGACTGCAGTTTTCAGGGCCTGTGGAAAAATACCTGTGTGAAGAGATTTGTTTACTATATGAAGTAGATCTGAGGCCATGCAAGGCAAAACATCTTTGAAAAATCCTGTTGGAATAATATCAAGGCAGCAGGAGGAGGATTTCAGAAGTTGAATAATGTCCTCTAGGTTTTTATCATTAATCTGATGGAATTGTGTCATGGTGTTTGAATTGATGTTAAGTGGACACAGAGACAACACATTTGCTGTTCCTGATGCAGAGGCACTGACTGCTTGTCTGATTTTCTGAATTTTGTCAGTGAAGAAGGAGGCAAAATCATTGCACGCCCTGGTGGATAGAAATTCAGAGGCTACTGACACTGGGGGGTTAGTTAGTCTGTCGACGGTAGCAAACAAGGCACGTGCGTTGTTTTTGTTTTTGGTAATGATGTCAGAGAAGAACGATTGTCGTGCGTTTTTCAATTCCAAATTATAAAGGCCAAGTCTCTCTTTATAGATTTCAAAGTGAACCTGGAGATTTGTTTTTCGCCACCTGCGTTCAGCTTTTCGACATTCTCTTTTTTCTGTTTTCACGGTCATGGCCTTTCTCCATGGAGATATTTTCTTGCCAGACACTTCCTTTACCTTAGTTGGAGCAATGGCATCTATAACATTTTTAATTTTTGAATTAAAACGATCTACTAGCTCATTTACTGAGATGTTAGCAGGGGCAAGTGTGGAAGAAAAATTCTGAGTAAACATTTCCCTAGTATTTTCAGTTAAATATCGCTTTGTGGTTACCTCTTTCTGAACATTTTTGTGAACAGAAATAGAGCTCTCAAAGAAAACACAGGAATGGTCAGAGAGTGCAACATCAGTCACCACAACCTTAGAGATATTCAGACCCTTTGAGATAATTAAGTCCAGAGTGTGCCCCTTATTGTGCGTGGGCTCCGTCACATGCTGAGTCAGTCCATAGCTATCAAGAACACAAAACAGTTCTTTTGCCCCTCTGTCCTGGGGGTTGTCAACATGGATGTTAAAATCACCAACAATGACTAGACGGTCAAAGTCAATACACACTATAGACAGCAGTTCGGTAAAATCATCAAAAAAGCTTGCACAGTATTTGGGTGGTCTATAGATATTTAGGAACAGAGCTCGAGAGGAGCATTTCAGCTGAAGGGCCACATATTCAAAAGAAGCAAAGTTCCCATAAGATGTCTTCCTGCATTGAAGGGAATCATTGAACAGAATAGCAACTCCACCCCCTTTCTTATGCATTCTTTCCTGACTCATAAAACTAAAGTTGGGAGGGGTTGATTCGATAAGAACAGCTGCACTGTTATTTTGTTCAATCCAAGTTTCTGTTAAAAACATAAAATCGAGATTGTGCTCAGTGATAAAATCATTGATTAAAAATGTTTTTCCTGCCAAAGACCTGACATTTAATAAAGCTAGTTTAAGTTCGTTAAACACACTATCAGTCAGGTTTTTTGTAACAAGCTGTGGCTGACATGGAATCACTGCTAAATTATTTAAACTCACACAAACGTTTGAGCGCTTCCTGTATCTAAGATGATTCACCGCTCTTAATCTATTACCTATCAACACAGATATCGGCAAAGCTACAGGCAGGCAGGGCCCCGGCATGTCCTGGAAAGAGTTGAGAGTGCCATACGCCCTTGAGCCTGGACCCAGCAGATATCAGTTTGCAGCGTTTTGTACACACACATCCCTATCAGGCTTTGAAGGGGAGGGAGGACCCACCACCCTGCTCCTCTCATCATAGGACGGCAGGGTGAGGGCTACACTGTAAGCCGGGGGAGATGGTGCGCATCTCTGCTTCGGTGATTTTGGTGGGCGTCGTTGAGGGGCGGGGTAAAGGACATGCTGCCAACCCTGCGTCTCGCCTTCATGTGGTCATCGAACTCCAGGGGGTGGGCGAGGGTGAAAGGGTGAGCGGAGAGTAGAGAGAGCTGGGGATGAATGAAGAGTATCCTCAAAGGCGTTGACAGGGGGGGGGGCAGTGGAGACTCCTCCATGTGTCTCATTTGTCTCCCATAATCAGAACATTCCTCAGGCGGGTGCAGTGATACTTCTTCAGGGTTTTCTGCGCGATGTGTTGTGTCTTTCTCCTGTTTTGATTCCTCTTGCCGCTTGTCCTTGGCAGAGGGAACAGATTGATGACGCAGGCAGTTGAATATGTTAGAGATAAACAATTTCACTCCTGACTTGTTCAGGCAAACTCCATTTGCCTTGAAAAGATGTCTGCGATCCCAGAAAAAGTTAAAATTGTCAATAAAATGGACAGAATGGTCAGTACAGACAGTTGAAAGCCAGGTGTTCAGTGCAAACAATCTGCTGAATCTCTCCACTCCTCTTCTGACTGGCGGTAGAGGGCCACTGATGAACACCTCTGCATTTAGAGAGCTGACAGTTTCCAACAAACATTTAAAGTCTTCTTTCAGCACTTCTGACTGTTGTTTCACAACATCATTTGTTCCAATGTGCAGTACCACATTCTTCACAGTCGATGTTCAGCCCCAATATGCAGGATCTTCTCAGCCAAGTCAGACCACATCCTTGGGAAAACAGAGTACTTTGGTGTTGTTCTTACTACACAGACCTTTTACATCTCTTACAGCAGAGTCACCCACAATCAGAGTTTCAGGCCCAGTCGTTAGCTTTCCCTCTAGCCTTTTACTTTTGGAGTAGCTATTGGTCCTTACCCTGCTGTGTGAAGAGGACAGGTTATCCAGGTCATCAGAAAGAGATCTCCGGTTCTCGGTCAGCGGAGCGTATCTGTTCTGGATTGGCACACTTGGTGGTTTAGGAGGATTGTTTGTAATTCTCCCTTTAGCAGCTGTCCACTGCTGTTTCCTAGTATGAACAGGGGTTGAAGAGGCGCTCTTCCTGGGTAATAACAATGCAGGCCAGCCGGTCGCATCACAGATTTCAGAGCGCTGGGCTCTGCCTGTTATCCGTCCTCCCAAATCCCATGGAAATGATTTACTCTTAGGCTTTGCACCCAGAGAGTTCCAGGGAGGACTACCACTTGTAGATTTATTACCCGGTACACAGCCCTCCTGTTCCTTGGAATCCTTGTAGCTGCTAACTAGCTGTGAGTTAGCATACCCTTCTCCATTATTTTGCAACACTGGTAAAGTGGTGTCATTCCACGACATAGTCCATTCACTTCCACGTTAACTTCCAACCGTTGCATTTTCATTTCCAACACATCGATCTTCTGTATAAGTTTGTGGAAGTCATCTGTAGAGAACGGAGGCATTTTGCTACCAACTAGCATGCAGTAGCCTACCAGGCTTTAGCTGTTGCTAGGCCACGCTACTGTAAGACTGAGGTCGTCGTAAAAATGTTGAAATATGGCTGAAACCCTCCGTCTATTTACGAAGATGAACTGTCCCAGTGATAAGTTAATGTCCAGGAGCCGCTGCTCGAAGTTTTCAGAGAATAAGAATAGGAAAATCAGCATAAAAGTAAGCAGAGGCAGGAGCAAGCAGAAAAGCGTCTGCACTGTAAGAAAGATAAGAGCAGCATATGTCAACTCAAACTACACAACGAGATGTAAAAGGAGATCACACATACAGTATAGTCGATATAAAACTGGCCGCTTCAATCTGAAGAGCAACTAAAACAAATCTTGTTCTTGTGAACACTAATGTTATCCACAGCATACACAGAGACCATGAAGTTCTTAAGGAGAAAACTAGTTGCTAAAACAAAACACGTTAGTGTACCTTGTTAGCTAGCTGACATTAACGTTAAACATTGCACTCATATTACTCACCGAAACCTTGTAAAGCCGGTCCCGCTGCTCTTACAGAACCGACTAACTCCCCTTTCGTGTATGTACAGCTCTCAACATGCCCAGACTTATAGTGATTTTCACCTCGTTTTATACTTTTCGCCTCATTCTGAAAGAAACAGGTGAAATTTGCTAACGTGACGGCCGTCTTTGTGATGGTGACGCGTATTGTGCGAGACCAGAGACCTGTAGTTCATCGGTTACACACAAAAAAATGTGTAACTTCACAGTTTTACGACACATTTTTATTTTTTGACTTTGCAAAATGTTCTTTTAAGATTGACAAACATCATATGTGTCATTCGTGGCACAATTCAAACGGGATCAAAAGATAACTTTTCTCTCTCCATTGACTTCAATGTATAATTTTCCGCTTCCGGGGTCCCATGGAGGCTCCCGGAAGGGGAGGGACTTCGCCTCTCTATAGAGAGGCGAAGTCCCTCCCCTTCCGGTCGAGCTCCATGGGACACTGGGGCCCTTTCTCATTTCATCAAATCCCCCTCCTCGACTCCTCAGAGGTTTCTCAATACTCAAATTTCCCCTCCTCGACTCCTCCGGTAGTGACCCGGAAATTAATTTCAGCGCGCCATGTTGAAGGACATCTCATTTCTCTAAATGCACTTCGAGGACCGAGCATCGAGCAGGCTCTCTGGAGGAGCTCTAACCGAGGAGACATTAGGCTTGTTTGAGACAAGCGAGACCTGCGCAATTTCGATCAACGTCTTGCTAGTGCGTTGCATGATGGTTAGTCATTTTGTCCAACTTGCTCTGGAGGCTCGCCTCCATGAGACGTTGAAATCTCGCGTGACAAAGATGCCCGCAACCTTGAGAGCGAGGCAAGGCGAGGCGGCGCAGTTCCTCTCCACGGGCTGCGGAAGCTAAATGCTTGATGGGAAACGACTCGCTGGTATCTCGAGCTGAGCGCTCATTGGTGGTTTTTACCACGTGCTGCTGATGAAACTCTCCAATTGGCTCGGCAAAAGTTTGTTGTTGTTTTGTGTCAGTTTTACGTCGCCCCCTCCATTAAAATGTTTCATAATTGTTCCACAATGTTTATCATCATGAAATTAATATCTATGTTATACTATACTTGCACTGCTTACCGTTTTCATACTTTATAAATATATCTTAGCATATTCATACACACTGTTCATACTGCTCTCAGGCTGAGTGTATTCATACCCCTCACTGTTTATTCATCATTCAATTCATTCTATATTTTATTCTGTAGATTGTGTACATTACTTTTCACTTCACTGCTTGTTGCACCTGGTTAGAAGCTAAACTGCATTTCGTTGTCTCAGTACCTGTAATATGTGCAATAACAATAAAGTTGAATCTAATCTTGAGCAGGAACAAATGTATTTACTTAGTACATATCTGACATTAACGATTAAACACATGCGTGCATTCTTTATAAATGCAAACCGAGTCAAGCCGACTCCGGAGGTGGCGGTATGCACCTTCAAGCTGTTTGCAATCCGCCAAAAAACCGAGAGAAGAAGAAGAAGAAGGCGAAGAAGAAGAAGCCGACTCGGAGCTGTCCGACTTCAGGCGAGCTTTTTGAGACCTCCCCCGGCTGCGATCGGCTATTCTCGTCTACTTCCGAGGCGAGCCGCATCGCGTCTCAAACAAGCCTACTGATGCATCCTCCACGGGCCCTTCTCACTTCGGTTAAATGGAATCCTTGCGTCCCTCACTTGCGTCGTTTCCCTGTGACTAGTCCCTCCCACCAGGGAAGCATGGAGAGACGCAAGGAAACCACGAGAAGCAGGGAAATTAGTTTTAAGGGCAATGGGACGTCCTTTCCTCCGGAGCGTCACGTGAAGCGACGTCCGTTTGTGATGACGCTGCACAGCTGATCGTCTGACAGCAGCTCTGTCCCCGTTATTTTCACACACACCCCCGCCTCTGTTAGCACACATTTACTGACACAAACATTTGTATCATCTGTTGTAGACCCAAATAAATAAAATCAAATAAGAACTCATTCTCAAAAAAGATAAACGCCATTCTTAAAATGTATAAACGAACAATAGTTTGATTAATATTGATTAGCGCACAATAGAAATAAAATAATTGAGAGAAGAAAAAGAGATATGTTATCTATCAAAACCCAGTTAGATTAACATTCA
>JAPTMU010000113.1:533147-558147 GCA_028583405.1 Pogonophryne albipinna
GCAAGCCACACACACACACACACACACAACAACACACACACACACACACACACACACACACACACACACACACACACACACACACACACACACACACACACACACACACACACACACACACACACACACACACACACACACACACACACACACACACACACACACACACACACACACACACACACACACACAGCAATAGAGGCTTTGAGGAGTGGTGAGAAGATACAGAGATTGCTAAGAGGCAAAGAAAGACAAAATCTCATATCTATTTACTTGCTACTTCGATCAGGGGGCCGAATGTGTTTTAAAATGGCGTGCTGGGAGCAGCCTGTGGCAGAAGAAAGGTTCCCCCGTGGACTCTATCAGGTATCCTCTTGTGCACTGGAGCAGCCAGCAGTATTAAACACAGCAGGAGCCTCAGTAGGAACCTGTTGAAAAACAAGTACACACCACCTCCGGTTCCCCAGGGCCTTGTGTGCCTGTATGTCGCGTAATTTATGACATCCTCAGAGGTCCTCCCCTCTCATTGACTACAACATCTATAACTTTATGCACAAGCACAGCCAGTGATTTGTAAACACGGATGCCCCGTGAGGATGAGATAGGCTTCCTCCTTCAGAGGAATATGACCTCTCTGGCTTGTAAGAGAACCCCTGCAAACACTGCAACAGCGTCTTCACTGAAGAACCTAAAGCAGCGGCTGTCTGCCATAGAAGAGGTCCTTCTCAATTGAAAGAGCGGGCAGACAGAGTGAATCTATCACCAATGCTAATGCGCAGCCGGGAACATTCAAGGGGCCTGAATACCAACCGCAAGATGAGAAAGAGGTCTGTTGGGGGAGAAAAGGTAAAACCCTGTGAAGTAGCCTTGAAGCGCTCAGCAGATCCTCACAGACTCCAGGCATGTTAGCTTGAGAAAGGGATGGTAATAACAGCTAGAGGAACTGTGCCCTGCATAATAAAAGACGCCTGAGACTCCTTTTAGATAAGGCTGGGAGCACTTTAGAGCAATGCGACCTGTTCAAAGACAAACAAGCAAAGGGATTATGCTGCTTTTAGCACTTACTGAGCATTGTGATTATAAGATCAACAGTGCAGAGAGAATACACTTCTCATACAATACTTTTTTTCTCCTTTGGGACCTATGAAGTTATAATGCCTTAAGGATTGTCAAATATGCGTCTTCATTTTGTGGTTCTGCATGACCCTATTTTTAAGAAATCATAACCCTGCAGTTGGAACCTGAAGCATAAAGTTAAACGCCATTTAATGTTAATATGCACCAAGACTGCAGATGAAATTCATAGGCCAGTAAGCCGCACACAATTTTAACTTACCTTGTGAAAACTGGCACTTGTGCTTTTTCAATTCTGCAATAGAGGCATGAAGGATTTGCACTAGCTGGCCTTCTCCCCCAATATACCATGTAGTGTGTATACCTCACTGGTCAGGAAGTACACGTCATCCACTGACAGATGCCAAGTGACAAGTGATACAATTTTCACAGTCATTGTTTGATTAGTGAAGATAATTGCTATGCCTTTATCCACATTTTTCTGATTGTGGTGGATATGAATGAGCCTTACATGTAGTGATTTATTCATTCTGTTCTATTACTTTCGCACTTCAAGTGCGTGGATACATGGATATAAGGCAAATGTAACACAACCTTCAAATAACGGCTTTGCTCCATTGTTCCAGTCACGTTCATACAAGGTAATGAGTGGCTCTGCTGCACTGTTAAGGTGGCAAGTAGGCACAAGCAAAGTGTAACTATTTGTATTGAGGTTCCTCAGTTGGGGCCACTGTTCTTTTTTACAGTTTTTAAATGATGTAAAACAGTAAAGCTAATAACATGCATGTGAATTATAACATCTAGACGACTTAACATAGCAGAAGAAAGCACATTTTAGAGCAATATAGTGTGTTATAAAGATATTTAGGTGTAATAAAAATGTATCATAATGACAAATGATAATGGACTGATTAAAACCCAACCTACATTTGCCACTAAATATTAGTGTCCTGCTTTTCAGAAGCAGACATTGAGCTATGGGAGCATGCATGTGGTTACAATAGGGAATGTTGTGGAGGCTAAACCGACAGTTTATATACCTTGTTGTCTGTGAAACTTAAAAGGAAAATAAAACTCTGTTTCTGTGTGTCAGACATTGGGCTACCATTTGGTTTAAGTTTGGCAATGTGACCAGATCAGTAAAAGCAAACAATTCGAATTTTTGACACCATTTTTTTTTTTTTTAATCAGATCATTTTGCCTAACCTCAAACGAAACAAAATAAATCAACATACTTTCTTGTGCGCCAGCAACAACAAAGATGGGGAGCTGGAAATCAGAGTTGTGAAAATTACCTTGAGCCTGAGCGCTGTGGATAAAAGTCGCCGACAACAGAATCCAACAGGAGACCCACACCTGTCCGACCTGTCCAGCCCGCCCAGCTGTAACCATGGTCCGCGGCACCACCGTCGAGACCCCGGTGCGCCTTCCCCGTCTCCACGCTGGGGACATGTTGCTCGGTGCCCACACACTCCCGGGAAGTCCTGGCTGCTGCCGGTCCTGTGCGTCAGACTGCTCCTCACTGGCGATGAGGGTGAGTGACTGGGGGATTGTGGGGAGAGCTCACTCCGTCAGAGAGCACCGCGCAGGCAGACAGGCACGCGGTAGTATGAAAAGCCTGTGGACAGTCCCGCATGAGCAAGGCGGAGTCAGTCCAATTGCATTTTCTCGGCTGTCAAGTGTGCGAGACGGAATATTGACATCATCTACTAACTGCTCCGAATAACCTCTGCATGTGTAGCAAAGAGAGATTAGTTAAATAAAAAATATAGAGTATAAAACGAGTCAACACAGAGTGTAAGTTTATATGATTAGATGACAGCTTTTGCGCAATCCAAAATTGTAATGTCACTAATTATAAATGATAACAAATCTGTTATTTGCGCATTGTTCTTTAAATACCTTACCATTGCAGCTGCTTTTGAGCAAAGCACTCCATTTCATTACCAAGTGATCAGCAGTAGTTTGCACAGTAGCTTTCAGGTGTGTGCTGTTTGAAAGTGTAATACACCTTCCTATATAGTATTATGTGCGTAAAAAACGGTCTTTATAGTTCCATTGTGCCATTATACGCTGCCACAGACAGACTACACATTCGGGCATTTAATGAATTGACCATCTTCTTAAACCACAGCAGCGCGCACAACCCGAGCCCAGGACAAGTCAAGTGCTCTGTACGCTATTGCCCCCACGCGGCAGAAAGTTGAAGGACATTTCTATTTGGACAGCTGTGATTGATTGTTGACACATTCAAACTAAAAGCCTGGGTTTTTCAAACTACCTGATGACAACTAAATCTTTCCAAATAGCCGATTTTGGATGTTTCTACTGCCAATGATAACGCATTAACTGGGTCACAAATGGTTTGAGCCCCCTTCTGTAAATCTATTTGTTCTGCACTGGCCTCAGTTAACCCCTGGCTCTGTGGTGTGGTTCAAAAAGCAGAACAGCCAAGCCATTACACAGACAAATGGCAAAGGAAATAGCTTACACCTGGGCAATTTAATGTGATTCAGAAATTAATCTGAGATCAAGCAGGATGGCAGACTGTTATCGTCTCTGAATGCTTGAGCCCTATCAGAATATTTCCTCTATCACGACACAGGGGATAAAAGGCGAGTTTGAAGGCACAGAAATGGGGGGGCACTTCTGAAACCAGAGGAGGGTACATATGGGCTGTGATTTCGGCTTTGTTGTCCTTGCTCCTTTTGAGCTTACTGAAAAAATTGCATGCGGGCAAGGTAAGCTTGAAAGAGCTGTCACAGTTTTTCTGCCTTAAAAACATACCCGTCTGTGTGCCATTAGATTTTGTGAGTACTATCGACTACAGGGAACATCCGAGCGAGGTAAAGGCTGCCGCTGCTTTATAAAGAGCCTGGTTAAAGTGTAAACAGAGGTGGTTCTCTCTGCCTGTGGGATGTTGCCTCACCTCAGTCCCTTTTATGCTGTGCTTTGTGTAGTCCCGCAGTGATTTCCCCTGTCCTTTGCTCTACAAATAACCAACTTCCCATTTTCCCTTTGACTTACAGCTACAAAGAAGCTTGTTTGGTGTCATCCATATCGCCCTCCCTTTTTATTTTCCCCACCCTGCTGCCACCACCTTGCACCAATCCCCTCCTGATAATGATGTGCTGATTATTAGGCTCTTAGGCCAGCAGATTGCTCTCCAGTCTCATTCGCATGCAGTGGAAAATTGCTGCTGTCTTGGAGGAAGCTGTTGGGAACAGTGCTCAGGCACCGGGGCAGGTGCTCTGTCTCCGTCTTTATAACTGTTTCCCAGCAAAGGGAACAGAGCCTGCCTGATGCGACAAACCACGCAATATGGTAGTGTGTAGCTGACATTTACACACGTGAATAGTTACTTTTACTTGTTAAGTGAGACCCATTAGGTGACAGTGTTTCAGATCATTTATATATATTTACTCATCTGCTAACGTCAAAAGGACAAAAGTCTTTAATTTTCAAAGAAATATTAGAAATGTTTTCTAATGTGAAGAATATTGAGTTTGGTGAGGGTGGTTGGTTCAGTGATAAACAACGCAATGGATTTAAAGATGAGCACATTGAGGCAGGAGTTCCAGATCATTTTTTATTGTAACTTGTTGATTCTTGTTATTCCTAATTGTTGTCTGGTTGATCTGGTAAGAAAGAAAAAACACATCTTAATTAGCTCAAACATAATATTCATGCCTCAAATTATAATACAGCAAAGCAGTTATCTTTTTACATAATTATATGTAATGTATAAATAAGGTAACTAAATGCAATCTAAACAGTACAGAAAATAGTGATAAACTACTCAAGCTGCTATGAAAATACAATACAAAGGAAAGGAAAACTCACTGATAATTTCCTCAGACAAACAATTGGTGCTCAGGAGTTGCATGAGGCCAGCCAGCTTCTTTGTTCATGGGGGAAAGGACGTGCCACAGGTGAGCTAGCTGCCTTTATTGATTAGCTAGCTCCGCCCTTCCAGGGTGGCAGGAGGAGGGCGCAGGTAGCGGGAGGTTGGAGTGGGAGACGGATTGTACATACGTACATATGATTTCCCTTTAATTAGTACCTCAGCCACTCTGACTCTACCATCTGAGCTCGGGAGAAGTTTCTGACCCTTTCTTATGGGCCAAGATGCCCGTGGTAGATTTGGGTCCACAACAATTACAATGGCATCCAGGGGGAGATTTGGTTTCTCCCCACTCCACTTTTGCCGAGTTTGAAGGGTATGGGAGGTAGTTCTTTATAAAGCTTGCCCAGAATTGCTCTGCGAGCACTTGACTGTGCCGCCATCTCCTTGTACCTAGAAGGTCAGGACGGGCATATACAACCTGGGGAAGGGCTGCCTCAAGCCACCCCATCAGGAGAAGATTTGGGGTCGCTGGGTCAGGGTCTGATATGTCAGAGCAGATGTAACCAAGGGGCTTGGAGTTCAGGATTTCCTCAACCTCTATGAGTACAGGTCTTCCCTGACAGATTGATTACCCAAGGTTGCACACGGGGGAGGCGTGTGGCGCAGTGGACTAATGCGTTGGAATTCGGATCAGGGGAGCACAGGTTCAAACCCCACTGCAGTCAGCATGTCGTTGTGTCCCTGGGCAAGACACTTCACCCCAAATTGCTCCTCTGGGGATTGCCCACTGTATTGAGTATGTAAGTCGCTTTGGATAAAAGCATCCAACAAGTAACATGTAATGCACATAATGCTTTCTTATTGGCTCTCACCTCCCTTTCCCAGGTTCGTCCAAAGTGGGGAGCATGCAGGGGATTCCTCAAGAAACGCACTTTGTGTTTAGACAATTGTTCTTATAGAGCAGGGATCAACTGGTCAAAGGTTTTTTGCAGCTCCCTCGCTCCTCCCACAAAGTTGGTGCCATGGTCTAATATGACTTCAAAGGGGGTTCCACGTCGTGCTACGAAGTGGTAGAATGCAATGAGGAAGCTGTCTGTGTCCATACTAGGGAGGAGGTCGATATGAATGCACCGTGTGTCTGGTCAGACATTTTAAAAGTACTCCCCATCTTTTCTCCTGTCTGCGGCCGACTTTGACAAGGTAAGGGCCAAAGCAGTCCATCCCTGTGGACCAGAAAGGGGGCTTGAATAATCGCAGGCGAGACAAGGGTAGATCAGCCATCCTAGGAATTACTGGGTTTGCCTTTCATTTCTTGCACTCCATGCATGAATGCTGGTGTTTCTGCACTGCTTGTCTTCCACGCAAGATCCACTAATTCCTCCTAAGGGTGGCAAAGACTCTCTCCGGCCCAGGGTGGTGTAGCTCCTTGTCAAAGTCCTTAATCAGCAGTTGTGTGATGTAGTGTTTTGGATCCAAAACCACAGGATGGATATTGTTATAATCCAGATCTTCACTTTTGCGCAACCAACCACCCACTCTGATCACTTTGTGTGTGGCTCTCAAACATCAAGTCCTTAACCAGATGCCTACTCAAAAAGTGTGCCAGATTTGCAAACACAAAATAGGAGTAGCCACCAAGAAATTCAGGCAATGTGGTGCCAACCAACCCTACAAGGAGAAACTATCCAAGCAAAAGGAAAAGGTTGCACAGGAGTGGAAGGCCATGCAGCAAAAAAAAAAACAGTGTTAACAAAGTTTATGACTCAACAAATCTACTGCTCAACAAATGGAGACTTCTTGAGCGGCATCCCATCTTCCTTCTTGCCAAGAGAGGCACAAATGGTTTTGCGGCCGATTGCCTCTGTCCATGGCAAATTGAGACAGAAGATGGTAAAAATGCACTCTTAACCATAAAGAGGATTTACGAAAGCCTTCTTAACGTGACTTTGGCAGTTGAACCAGCAACCAGAGTGGGGGAGATTCCACCACTAGACATTGAGGGTCCTTCAGCCACACAGGCAGAAAAGGCTGCGGACCCAGGATCAGATTCCTTGTCTGTACCTCTCCTTACCACCAAGACTGACTGAGTTCACTGACACCGAGTTCACTCTCATCCTCACTCCTGCTCTGTCCTCTGGCCTGACTCCAGCTGTGTCCTCCGGCCTGACTCCTCATGTGTCCTCCGGCCTGACTCCTGCTGCTGTGTCCTCCGGCCTGACTCCTGCTACTGTGTCCTCCGGCCTGACTCCTGCCGTGTCCTCCGGCCTGACTCCTCCGGTTACCTCCGACCTGACTCCTGCTACTGTGTCCTCCGGCCTGACTCCTGCTACTGTGTCCTCCGGCCTGACTCCTCCGGTTACCTCCGACCTGACTCCTGCCGTGTCCTCCGGCCTGACTCCTGCCGTGTCCTCCGGCCTGACTCCTGCCGTGTCCTCCGGCCTGACTCCTGCCGTGTCCTCCGGCCTGACTCCAGCTCTGTCCTCCGGCCTGACTCCAGCTCTGTCCTCCGGCCTGACTCCAGCTCTGTCCTCCGGCCTGACTCCAGCTCTGTCCTCAGGCCTGACTCCAGCTCTGTCCTCAGGCCTGACTCCAGCTCTGTCCTCAGGCCTGACTGCTGCTGTGTCCTCAGGCCTGACTCCAGCTCTGTCCTCCGGCCTGACTCCAGCTCTGTCCTCCGGCCTGACTGCTGCTGTGTCCTCAGGCCTGACTCCAGCTCTGTCCTCCGGCCTGACTCCAGCTCTGTCCTCCGGCCTGACTCCAGCTCTGTCCTCCGGCCTGACTCCAGCTCTGTCCTCCGGCCTGACTCCTCCGGCTCGAAGCACCATGAAGAATATTGAGTGTGGTGAGGGTGGTTGGTTCAGGGATAAACAACGCAATGGATTTAAAGATGAGCACATGGAGGCAGGAGTTCCAGATCATTCTTTTTATTGTAACTTGTTGATTCTTGTTATTCCTAATTGTTGTCTGGTTGATCTGGTAAGAAAACACATCTTAATTAGCTCAAACATAATATTCATGCTTCAAATTATAATCCAGCAAAGCAGTTATCTTTTTACATAATTATATGTAATGTATAAATAAGTTAACTAAATGCAATCTAAACAGTACAGAAAATAGGGAGATAAACTACTCAAGCTGCTATACAATACAAAGGAAAGGAAAACTTACTGATCATTTCCTCAGACAAACAATTGGTGCTCAGGAGTTGCATGAGGCCAGCCAGCATCTTTGTTCATGGGGGAAAGGACGTGCCACAGGTGAGCTGGCTGCCTTTATTGATTAGCTAGCTCAGCCCTTCCAGGGTGGCAGAGGAGGGGGAGCAGGTAGAGGGAGGTTGGAGTGGGAGACGGATTTCCACATAATGTGTTTGATCAAAGCATTCATCTTCATACAGTAATTCCAGTATAACTGACAACCAAAAATATTGACAGAAAAAAGATAAATTAAAAATATAAATGGCATCTTTCAACACATATCACTGTAGATTTTGATCGTCTAAATGATTAGAAACTCTTAGAGACACTGGCCAACAAACAAAACAGTGTGAGATTCTTTAGAAACTTCAATGTCATGTTCAGCCTTGAACAACCTTGGACCGCATTTTTTAACCGCACAAGTCTCCTCCTTAACAAGTGACTTTTCTTAAAGAACGCAGAAAATAAGTTAATGTGGTAGTAGCCTTATTCCTTTTGTCAATCAGGTGTTAATTTCCGATATAAATTTCATTGTGTTGTTATTTGTTCTGCTCATGGTACGCAAAAACCCAATGTACAATAATTGCCAACAAACATGTCTCTACAAACACACATTGAGCGAAAAGGAGCAGGGAGAAGAAAAAAATCTTATATTAACTGCCCCTTTCTAAAAAAAAGAATAGAAAATAGATGGTCTGTCCTTCATATTTCTTTTTCACAGCCAAACGTATTCACAGCCAAAACATAAAGAAATCTTAGGATACAAAGAGAAACACAAAAAATACTTATTTCCCCACTTGAACGGTTAACGGAAAGAAAACAAAACAACAACAAAAAGACAACACCAAACATCACATGTATAAGGAAAAGTGCAACACCCTCATCTGAGTCCTGACTGAGAAAGGTGGAAAGCGGCGCATAATAATAAATAATAATAATAACAATGGACCTGCAAATAAAGAACAGACATCACATCAAAGACATCAACAATATTACCAATGCAGGACCAGAGTGCATAGACATATTCACATTCTGCTTCATATAGTCCCATTTGTATACAATTTCTTTAACTGAAAAAATACTATGACTATTCTTTAGATCCTTCTGTTGAGAATTCCACAATTTTACACCAACCACCGAAATACACATTTGCTTTAGAATAGTCCTTGCATAAGGATGCTTAAAATTAAATTTCCTTCTGTGGTCTTCCTTGTCTGATCCAAAAACAAATGACTGTTATAAATATACTGGTAACATTCTGCTTTTTGCCCTGTGCATTACTAATAATGTCTGTAACTCAACTATGTCTTTGAATTTCAAGAGTCCTGACTTAAAAAAACAGTCTGTTGGTGTGTTCTCTTGAATCAGCTTTATGAATTATTTGTACTGCTCTTTTCTGTAATATTGACAATGGCTTTATGTTGGCCCAAACTTCTATACAATAAATAAAAAAATGGCAAAATTAGTGAACAGTATAAACATTCTCAATGCTTGTAATCTAGCAAATTACTTTGCCTTGTTTAGAACAGAAATATAGAACACTTTGGTTTTAACATGTGCTATGTGTGATTTCCATGTCAGGTTATCATCCAGTGTCACAAAATGGAAATCGAAATTCAGAAAACCCTTTCAATAAAAACTCCATCAATGGACAGTGAAATGTTTTCATCTTTTTTGTCTATTAGTAAAAACCATAAACTTAGTTTTATTCAAATTTAGGGTTAACTTATTTTCATCAAACCATCTTTTAAGTTTGACCATTTCATGTCCAATACACTTTGCTAAAATGTTTAAATCATCTCCTGAACAAAGAAAATTGGTGTCGTCTGCAAACAACACACATTGCAATAATGTTGACGTTTCACATATGTCATTGATGTACAAAATAAAAAGTTTAGGCCCTAAAACCGAGCCCTGTGGGACACCACATTCTATGTTCATACACTCTGATGTACTACCAGCAAATTGTACATATTGTTCTCTGTTATCTAAATAACTTTTAAACCAATCTAGAACTACTCCTCTCACACCATATCTATGTAATTTCGAAATTAATAGGATATGGTCTATGGTGTCAAATGTGTTTTTTAAGTCAATAAATACACCTATTGTGTATTTCTTTCTTTCTATAGCTGTTGTAATTTCTTCTGTTATTTTCATTAAAGCTAAAGCTGTAGATATATTGAGGTGGTGAGAAAACAAAACTTGTTATACATATGCTTTTATGTGACATTCACTTGGTGGTTCTAGGACTTGGATAGACCAATCTTTTTTCACTCATATGTAATTATCTGAGTCATTAGAGCTTTGATCATTTTGACATTAGGAACTTTGAATGTTTAAACATTTTCTAACAAACAGTTTCTCAATTGGCAGTTGATGGTAGCATCATAACTAAATAAACACTCATGTTGGTCAGGAAGATGGTGAATGCACCATGGCTTTTTGAAAGCTGTTCCATTTTCATCAGCTCGCCTGATTTGAAATGGCTTGATTGAAATATGTTTCATTTGAGATTGGCCCATGCTTCACTTATGCATGCAGGCATGATAGTGCAAAGTTGCCATGGATTACCAGCCTTTGCCAATCAAATGTGGTCATACCAACAGCAAATGTTTAAAAAAGTCCAGCCCAGCCATTTGCTTCAGCTTTGTTCTTCATTCTTTTATGTGCTCCTGTGTAGACGCTGCAGCCATTTGTCACACATGTTGCTATTATTGTTTTTCCAATATGAGTCTGCTCTCCTCAGAAAAGAATGTACACCCTTAGATCTGTTTTACCATCCATCCATCCATCCATCTTCTTCCGCTTATCCGTGGTCGGGTCGCGGGGGTAGCAGTTCCAGCAGAGAGCCCCAAACTTCCTTTTCCCTGGCGACATCAACCAGCTCTGACTGGGGGATCCCAAGGCGCTCCCAGGCCAGCGAGGAGATATAATCCCTCCACCTGGTCCTAGGTCTACCCCTTGGTCTCTTCCCAGCTGGACGTGCCTGGAACACCTCCCTAGGGAGGCGCCCAGGTGGCATCCTAACTAGGTGCCCGAACCACCTCAACTGGCTCCTTTCGACGCGAAGGAGGAGCGGCTCAACTCCGAGTCCCTCCCTGATGACCGAACTTCTCACCTTATCCCTAAGGGAGACACCAGCCACCCTGCGGAGAAAACCCATCTCGGCCGCTTGTATCCGCGATCTCGTTCTTTCGGTCATGACCCATCCTTCGTGACCATAGGTGAGGGTAGGAACGAAAATGGCCGGTAGACAGAGAGCTTTGCCTTCTGGCTCAGCTCCCTTTTCGTCACAACGGTGCGGTAAAGCGACTGCAGTACCGCTCCCGCTGCTCCGATTCTCCGGCCCATCTCACGCTCCATTGTTGTTACCCTCACAACAAAATACTATTTGCATGTATTTGTGCATCTTCTAGCTTAGGAGGATTCCACCATACATTTCTAAATACATAATTGTAGACAATATTACATGAACTCTACAGCACATCAAATGCCACCTGTAAAGCTATCTCAGTTTATGTTTAAAAGAAACAATGGTGGGTGGGTCTCAGAATGTTAATAATATCAGAATGTTATATGGTTATCACCCAAGGGACAACTCACTTAGGAATACTGCCTTGAATCAGTGGCATAATTGGTCTCCTCCAGTCTCACTTTGATGTAAATAACATTAGCAATTTTCCAGTCATTTTGCATTGATCTTTCACTGCAGTATTCTGCCCCAAGAAGCAGCAGGAAATTGAATGTCTTAAACTGGAGATGTGAAGGGTGCATTTCATTCAAGTTGTCTGAGAAACTGCACACCCTGAAATATGCAACATTATTGGGATTGATTCTGTGCTTTGCTACAGGCAATTTCTGTCCACTATACAGAAATGAGAACATGAAATGGTATACATTCACTGACATTACATTTAATGGCCATTTCAGAATCAAAGAGTGACACTATGACTTCTCATTTTGCTATATAATGCCACTCCAGGGCCAAGTCTTTATCAGACTGTTTGCTTTCAACATAATTCCTTTCATAAATCCAGCTTGCTTCGTGACAATTTGACATTTGTTTAGTGAATGTTGTGTCCTATTTTACGTTTGGAACTATTGCTCCTTCCTGTGTTACTCCCCGTGACCTTCACCACACTGATTCCTCAATTTATTATTTCTACTCTACTCTCCAAATCCTTGTTTAGAATGAATAGCTTGCAATAGAAAGCACGGCTATTGTGTTTTTGTTTATCTGTCCTTCCTCTCGTTTAGTTGGCTCCATCTTAGCAGCTGATAGTGTGACAGCTGCACACTCCACAGCATATTAAGAACCTACTTTCATTACATATGGTCATTTTGAGATGTAGAATGAGTGCAATTGTAGTTAACAGCACCACATAAATAGCGAAACAATCAATGTGTACGACATTGCGCTGCAGAGTTATGAGTTTTGTCTGAAAATAAATCTAATCAACAAATCAACAATTATGACTGCTTTGTTCCCTTGCTTATGGAAAGCAATTCATAAATCACAAGACAGTGTCGATCCCTTTAAACAAAGGGAGGTAAACATGTGAATAGGAGGCAGAATGATAAAACAGCATATCCCTGGTAAGTTTTAGATCACTGGCTGATAAAGGTCATCTGTGTCATCTTCATATGCAGCTGTTGGAAGGTAATTAAAGCAGCCATTTACATGCAGAGCAAAATAATTGTTCCCACTTCTCAACTCTGCGTTTGGCTGATCGCATCATACTGCGAAATCCTTGAGCCCATACACCTCACCATGGTATATCATGGTATTATAAAATACCCAGGGCACACTAAAGATTAGGAGGGATGAATAGAGATATAGAAGCCAGAGGTTTTAGCATGCACAATTCTTCCCTGTAGCCATCACTCTGCCATTAGTCTCCTGATTGTATAATACTGTTGCAACATACCTATTCAACGCAACATCTACACATAAGAATCCCTATATTAGCTTTAATAATATTTTAAAAGACCATGTGGAGCTGGTGCTCTTTTCCAGGTTTCTATTACAGCTTGGCATTGCTGCAACTACCAGGAGGCTGGTTTTAAAAAATAATGATTTCCAAAACCAACACTCATATATTCACAGCAAGCATGGGCAGAATTGTGCAATGAAAACAGCATGTTTGACCCATCTGTGTCGATCCCACAGAGATGAAACTATTGTCTTCTCGGTCTACATACATTAGCTCCATTTCCAAAACAGTGAATTATGGGGCAAAATGCTTGTAACCAGATCAATTGGTTTGAATTATCACATTGTACAGATGGCATTGTAACATACTAGCGGGCTAAACTTAAACCAATTTAAATGCCCAAGTAGCTTAGCATTGACAGATTGATTTATGTGGTTTTGGCCTGTATATAGTGGAATGTAAATGAATGTGGTGCTGGAGAGCTCCCATGAGGGTTGTGCATTGTTTAGGCTGTCTCGAAAGCACAAGACAAGGTGTATACAAACATTAGCATTCAGACCAAACGCTCTGCACCCTCTCCTTCTTATTGTCAACACAATCACAGTGTAAATGAGATGACTATAAAATAGGGAGTGACTCATCTCTCTCAGACTGCATGGCAAGTTAAAGCATACAGTATGTCATTATGTTAAGTTGCATCAACTGTGCAGTGTCAGTTAGAAACATTTGCTCTCAAAGTGACTGACATCGATCACTATTTCGATATGAACAAAAGATAATGTAGCATACAGCTGTGACACACTAACAATTGGTTAGACTGAGTAATGACAGCGATGATTCTCACAGATGTCTTGCGAGAGCTTTTCAGCTGACTGTCATTAAGAAATGATTCCCAATAGAGAGAAATTAAAACATTAGCAACATGATCCTGTCCTGTAAATGAGGCTTGAAAGACTGCTCCCTTCCTCTTGCCTAAAGTAATTGGCCGCAGGAGATTAGATGACCCATTAACAGTTTATTGAAAGTATTTGTTAGATTTGCCATAAAATGACATATTGATTTTCATAAAGCAACAATAAAGTGGGCAGTAAAGCACATCCAACCATAACCCAGTTATAAAAGCATAAACGCTGAAGAGATTTGATGGAGTTCTTCAGGCTAAGGGTTTATATTCTTGATGGAAAAAAATATATTTTCAGTATGCAGCCCACGTCTTACACTGTTCAACACCTGACCACACAAGGTTAACAAAGCAAGACATCATTTTCATTAGAGAAGCCACTTGAGCTAATCATCGAGAGCTTTTGTGAAGTGATTATATCAAAAACATAATTAGTGTCCTTGTGACGTCAAGACATTTTGTTAAAAACAGGACAGCTGCAGTTACTTCAGTAGGCATGGACTTATGATGGAGGTCATTTGTGTCATTAGGAGTATGGAGCCAAACATTTTATCTCGGCACTCAATATGGCTGCTTCACAAATTTGATAGAGTGCCAAAACGCAATCATGTCCTTTAAGTCTATTAAACATTAACCACTGAGCAGGCTTGTGGTTGTCTTTTTGACGACAGTCTTGGAATGAATAACACATGTTCAGGTTCACTTATATTTTCCCCCTCAGGCAATAAGAGAGGGAAGTTAGATATAACTTCCTGTTGATGCAACAGCCTACATCTGACATAATACAGTCAGGCTCCAAAACTCCAGGAAGAATGCCTGCAGGCTTTAACAGACTCAATAGCCTACAATTGAGCCCTTATCTATTCCCAAACTCACTGTTTCATCTTGGGGTTTTCTACTGTCGAGGGATCATAGTCAAACACATCAGAAACCGCTTCATCATTTCATGTTCCTTATATGTTATACGCACACAGTACAACACTACCCATAAGGAAAACTCCATTAAAAGAGACTGTTGTGCCTCAGCTGATGCCATCCCCAAGTGATTATGCTAAGATCAAGTGATGATTGAGTAAAATCAAGTGTAGCAATTTATGTAAGACTATTATCACAAAAGGATAAAGACTCCATAGAAGAGACAGATCTGTAGAATGTGTGCTGTGTGATTGACGTTTGCTGGATAGATTCTGATCTGGACCTGCTGTCCTGCTCTTACAGGTATGTATTGGTTTAACTCTGTTGTTTCTGACTCAATACTGGCTGCCAGAATAAAATAATGATACCTCATCTCATAAATCTTGGCATAAAGAAACACCCAGGGAAGTCTTCATGTTGATATACTTCCATTATCTCAATGCGAGAGATTTGGTCTATTTTAGGTAGGTTATGTATATGTGTTTGCTGTGGTGTTACACTGCAGACGCTTTTCTGCTTGCTCTTGCTTCTGCTTACTTCTTATGCTGATTTTCCTATTCTTATTCTCTGAAAACTTCGAGCAGCGGCTCCTGGACATTAACTTAACACTGGGACAGTTCATCTTCGTAAATAGACGGAGGGTTTCAGCCATATTTCAACATTTTTACGACGACCTCAGTCTTACAGTAGCGTGGCCTAGCAACAGCTAAAGCCTGGTAGGCTACTGCATGCTATTTAGCTTAAGCTAGTTGGTAGCAAAATGCCTCCGTTCTCTACAGATGACTTCCAAAAACTTATACAGAAGATGGCTGTGTTGGAAATGAAAATGCAACGGTTGGAAGTTAACGTGGAAGTGAATGGACTATGTAGTGGAAATGACACCACTTTAGCAGTGTTGCAAAATAATGGAAAAGGGTATGCTAACTCACAGCTAGTTAGCAGCTACAAGGATTCCAAGGAACAGGAGGGCTGTGTACCGGGTAATAAATCTACAAGTGGTAGTCCTCCCTGGAACTCTCTGGGTGCAAAGCCTAAGAGTAAATCATTTCCATGGGATTTGGGAGGACGGATAACAGGCAGAGCCCAGCGCTCGGAAATCTGTGATGCGACCGGCTGGCCTGCATTGTTATCACCCAGGAAGAGCGCCTCTTCAACCCCTGTTCCTACTAGGAAACAGCAGTGGACAGCTGCTAAAGGGAGAATTACAAACAATCCTCCTAAACCACCAAGTGTGCCAATCCAGAACAGATACGCTCCGCTGACCGAGAGCCGGAGATCTCTTTCTGATGACCTGGATAACCTGTCCTCTTCACACAGCAGGGTAAGGACCAATAGCTACTCCAAAAGTAAAAGGCTAGAGGGAAAGCTAACGACTGGGCCTGAAACTCTGATTGTGGTGACTCTGCTGTAAGAGATGTAAAAGGTCTGTGTAATAAGAACAACACCAAAGTACTCTGTTTTCCCAAGGATGTGGTATCTGACTTGGCTGAGAAGATCCTGCATATTGGGGATAAACATCCGACTGTGAAGAATGTGGTACTGCACATTGGAACAAATGATGTTGTGAAACAAGAGTCAGAAGTGCTGAAAGAAGACTTTAAATGTTGTTGGAAACTGTCAGCTCTCTAAATGCAGAGGTGTTCATCAGTGGCCCTCTACCGCCAGTCAGAAGAGGAGTGGAGAGATTCAGCAGATTGTTTGCACTGAACACCTGGCTTTCTACTGTCTGTACTGACCATTCTGTCCATTTTATTGACAATTTTAACTTTTTCTGGGATCGCAGACATCTTTTCAAGGCAAATGGAGTTTGCCTGAACAAGTCAGGAGTAAAATTGTTTATCTCTAACATATTCAACTGCCTGCGTCATCAATCTGTTCCCTCTGCCAAGGACAAGCGGCAAGAGGAATCAAAACAGGAGAAAGACACAACACATCGCGCAGAAAACACTGAAGAAGTATCACTGCACCCGCCTGAGGAATGTTCTGATTATGGGAGACCTATGACACAAATGGAGGAGTCTCCACTGCCCGTCACCCTCCCTGTCAACGCCTTTGAGGATACTCTTCATTCATCCCCCAGCTCTCTCTACTCTCCGCTCACCCTTTCACCCTCGCCCACCCCCCTGGAGTTTGATGACCACATGAAGGCGACACGCAGGATTGGCAGCATGTCCTTTACCCCCGCCCCTCAACGACGCCCACCAAAATCACCGAAGCAGAGATGCGCACCATCTCCCCCGGCTTACAGTGTAGCCCTCACCCTGGCCTCCTATGATGAGAGGAGCAGGGTGGTGGGTCCTCCCTCCCCTTCAAAGCCTGATAGGGATGTGTGTGTACAAACGCTGCAAACTGATATCTGCTGGGTCCAGGCTCAAGGGCGTATGGCACTCTCAACTCTTTCCAGGACATGCCGGGGCCCTGCCTGCCTGTAGCTTTGCCGATATCAGTGTTGATAGGTAATAGATTAAGAGCGGTGAATCATCTTAGATTACAGGAAGCGCTCAAACGTTTGTGTGAGTTTATCTAATTTAGCAGTGATTCCATGTCAGCCACAGCTTGTTACAAAAAACCTGACTGATAGTGTGTTTAACGAACTTAAACTAGCTTTATTAAAATGTCAGGTCTTTGGCAGGAAAAACATTTTTAATCAATGATTTTATCACTGAGCACAATCTGGATTTTATGTTTTTAACAGAAACTTGGATTGAACAAAATAACAGTGCAGCTGTTCTTATCGAATCAACCCCTCCCAACTTTAGTTTTATGAGTCAGGAAAGAATGCATAAGAAAGGGGGTGGAGTTGCTATTCTGTTCAATGATTCCCTTCAATGCAGGAAGACATCTTATGGGAACTTTGCTTCTTTTGAATATGTGGCCCTTCAGCTGAAATGCTCCTCTCGAGCTCTGTTCCTAAATATCTATAGACCACCCAAATACTGTGCAAGCTTTTTGATGATTTTACCGAACTGCTGTCTATAGTGTGTATTGACTTTGACCGTCTAGTCATTGTTGGTGATTTTAACATCCATGTTGACAACCCCCAGGACAGAGGGGCAAAATAACTGTTTTGTGTTCTTGATAGCTATGGACTGACTCAGCATGTGACGGAGCCCACGCACAATAAGGGGCACACTCTGGACTTAATTATCTCAAAGGGTCTGAATATCTCTAAGGTTGTGGTGACTGATGTTGCACTCTCTGACCATTCCTGTGTTTTCTTTGAGAGCTCTATTTCTGTTCACAAAAATGTTCAGAAAGAGGTAACCACAAAGCGATATTTAACTGAAAACGCTAGGGAAATGTTTACTCAGAATTTTTCTTCCACACTTGCCCCTGCTAACATCTCAGTAAATGAGCTAGTAGATCATTTTAATTCAAAAATTAAAAATGTTTATAGATGCCATTGCTCCAACTAAGGTAAAGGAAGTGTCTGTTAAGAAAATATCTCCATGGAGAAAGGCCATGACCGTGAAAACAGAAAAAAGAGAATGTCGAAAGGCTGAAACGCAAGGTGGCGAAAAAACAAATCTCCAGGTTCATTTTGAAATCTATAAAGAGAGACTTGGCCTTTATAATTTGGAATTGAAAAACGCACGACAATCGTTCTTCTCTGACATCATTACCAAAAACAAAAACAACGCACGTGCCTTATTTGCTACCGTCGACAGACTAACTAACCCCCAGTGTCAGTAGCCTCTGAATTTCTATCCACCAGGGCGTGCAATGATTTTGCCTCCTTTTTCACTGACAAAATTCAGAAAATCAGACAAGTAGTCAGTGCCTCTGCATCAGGAACAGCAAATGTGTTGTCTCTGTGTCCACTTAACATCAATTCAAACACCATGACACAATTCCATCAGATTAATGATAAAAACCTAGAGGACATTATACAACTTCTGAAATCCTCCTCCTGCTGCCTTGATATTATTCCAACAGGATTTTTCAAAGATGTTTTGCCTTGCATGGCCTCGATCTACTTCATATAGTAAACAAATCTCTTCACACAGGTATTTTTCCACAGGCCCTGACAACTGCAGTCATTAAACCGCTCTTAAAAAGAATAATCTAGATGCTTCAGTAATGAACAATTACAGGCCCATATCAAACCTCCCATTTCTAGGTAAAATCATTGAAAAAGTTGTTTTTCAACAGTTGCGTAATTTCTTGCATTTAAATAACTGTTTGGATGTGTTCCAGTCAGGCTTTCGTCCAAACCACAGCACTGAGACTGCTCTTGTAAAGGTCTTTAATGACATCCACTTAAACACAGACAGTGGCAGAACTTCAGTGTTAGTATTATTAGATCTCAGTGCTGCGTTTTGACACTGTTGACCACAACATATTACTAGACCGACTGGAAAACTGGGTGGGACTTTCGGAAACAGTTCTAAATTGGTTTGAATCCTACTTATAAGAACAGAAACAACTTTGTTTCTATAGGTAAATACACATCTGAGTTGACAAATATGACATGTGGGGTACCTCAAGGCTCCATCTTGGGGCCTCTTCTCTTTAACGTCTACATGCTACCACTGGCTCAGATAATGAAGAACAACAAAATAAGTTACCATAGCTATGCGGTGACACACAAATTGTATGTAACAATTTCACCAGGAGACTATGCTCCAATTCAAACACTGAGTAGTGCATTGAACAAATCAATGACTGGATGTGTCAGAACTTTCTCCAATTAAACAAAGATAAAACTGAGGTAATGGTTTTTGGAAGCCAAGGCAGAACGTTTAAAAGTTAGCACTGAGCTTCAGTCTGCAATGTTCAAAACAACAGATAAGCCAGAAATCTAGGTGTAGTCATGGACTCTGACCTGAGTTTCAACAGTCATATTAAAACAGTTACTAAATCAGCCTACTATCACCTAAAGAATATATCTAGGGTTAAAAGACTATGTCACAGCAGGATTTGGAAAAACTTGTCCATGCTTTTATCTTCAGTAGACTCGACTACTGTAATGGTGTCTTCACAGGTCTCACTAAAAACATATATTAGAAAGCTGCAGCTGATTCAGAACGCCCGCTGCTCGAGTCCTCACTAACACTAAGAAAGTGGATCACATCACTGTTCTGAAGTCTTTACACTGGCTTCCTGTGTGTCAAGAATAGATTTCAAAATACTGCTGCTGGTTTATAAAGCACTGAATGGTTTAGGCCCAAAATACATTTCTGACCTCCTGCTAAATGATGAACCATCCAGATCTCTCAGGTCTTCAGGGACTGGTCAGCTTTCTGTCCCCAGAGTCAGAAACTAAACATGGAGAAGCAGCGTTCAGTTATTATGCTCCAAATATCTGGAACAAACTCCCAGAACCTGCAGGTCCGTTGCAACTCTGACTACTTTTAAATCCAGGCTGAAGACTTTTCTTTTTGTCGCTGCTTTTAATTGAACTATTCATATCTTAGACTGCACTGTAACTTTTATCCATGTATTTTTTCTTTTTAATGTTTATTTTATTAACTTTCTTTTAATGACTGATTTTAAATGCCATTTTCTTAATGTCTTTCATTTTTTGTAAAGCACTTTGAATTGCCTTGTGTTGAAAAGTGCTATATAAATAACTTGCCTTGCATCAGAGAGCTAAAGTTTGTATATATCACGCAGTCTGTCTTCCGGTTGCCTCTTTTGAATGACGAATACACACTACCGCCGCCTGCTGGTAAGGAGAGTTATTGCCACTCACGCATGCGCAGTGCATACGTGCTACTTGGCAGTCGGCTGAAGTCTTTGCGGTGTGTTCCAGTGCGACTTTTTGGCCAAGACGCAGGAGACGTGAGGCGACAAAAGAGTCGGGCCCGTCGGGACGTGTTCTTTGGTGTCGGTTTGTTGTGTAAGGGCCTTTAATCTCTGACTATTAATCAGACCTACTGATTGACCTATCAGAAGCTATTGAGTCTGTGCAAGTTTACCGCCAGGCAGGGATCCACCTGGATCGGCAAGGTTCAATGAACTGCTGTTTTAACCTGTTAGCCCCGGCAGCCCCCACAGAAACTCTGTCTCAAAGCTTCTTAACATGTAACAACCTATTAATGTGTCATACCCACTTAACCTGTTAAGCCCGAGAGAGCCCGGTACCGGGGCCCTCCTGCAACATCTTGCAGGAAACAGTGTCTGAGGCATGTTCATTTAATAAACTATGAATGTTTTATATCCATGTAACGTGAAGAAACTCATCTAACTGATCTTTTTTTTTTTTAAACCCACAATGCTAACGCTGAGCCTCTGAATTAGCAACGAGCGAAAAATGCAGAACAGATTTACTGCACCGAAACTCACTCAAAAACCTTATTATTTATCCATTCTGCACATCCAACCCATCGATCTGATCGTGAGATGACACAGAATCGATGGGTACAGACATTATCACTCAATGATACGAACTTGCGACTTTATAAACAAAAACAGATATCAAAACATGTGGCGCTAGGTAGCTAAAAATGCTAACATGGCTTACCTGTGTGGTAGTCTGGTCAAAAGTGGTCTTCAATGGCATTAAAACGATAAAAACGCTGCTGAAGTTTATCCATAGGTTAATCCAATGTGTCTGTGTCCCTTTGAAATTATTTCTGATCATCCATAAGCAACAGCGACGTGCGGTCAGGGGAGGCAGGTGAGGCAGAGCCTCACTTGTCATTCTCCAATGTAACGGAAAAAAAGAATAATAATACAAATAATAATAATAATAAAATGTGTCCACTGATCTGTGTTGTAAATGTGATTTCTGTTTGATTCCAATCGCTTTTTATAGTAAAAAATCGGCCAATTTGCCGAGCTCCGCTACAACTACGGGGAGCGATGAGATTGAGAAGTGAGGCAGGGACGAGCTCTGCCTCACAGAAGCCCAGTAACTTGCTGGAGCACGGGCACTAATTTAGCGCGGGCACTTATTTTGTGAGCGCGCTCAAGCCAGTTACTGTGTGGTGAGGTGAGGCACAGATGAGCTCTGCCTCACCTCAGAATGCGTCACCCCACAGAAACTGTCTGGAAAGCGGCCCTAAGCGCATGCCTGCACCATCTCACTGTATGTCACCAATGTAATGTTTGTAGATCCCTTTATTACATTTATCCTCGCCATCCATAGTCTCTAAATAACTTATTTCACGTATATATGATATTTAAGCTCGCTGGTCTCATCATACAAGGGCAATGAAAAAAGCACCAGGGGAGGCAGCCACAACCTCTGCCGCACTGAAGGGGGCGCAAGTGAGCCCACAGGTTCTTGTTGCTACTGTTATTCTACGCAGAGACGTAGACGACAACAACAAGCTAGGCTTTTGAAACTAGAGGAAGATAAGGAGGACTTTTACAAAAAAAGTAATAAAGATTGTTGTCCAGAAGGATAGCATGAACTTCATCTTCAAGTCAAGGTAAGACCACATTTGTAATGAAAATTGGATCTTACTAGAGAGAACAATCCAATATTTAGATTTTGGGTAGGCTATCCTTTTGTTGAACGGTCTGTTTAAAATGAATCGAAGCATCAGACTAAAAAAGGCTTTTGAAAATAACAGAATATTCGATTAAAGGTGGGGTAGGTAAGTTTGAGAAACCGGCACGATATACACTTTTTGTTATATTCCATGGAATGCTCTTAACATCCTGATAGCAATGAATATCTTAAGTGCTTTGACAAAAAATACATAAAAACATTTCATCTGTGGAAGCCGTAGTACTGTAAAAAGCACGACCACTCATTTTAGCCGGCCCGGCTAAAATAACCTGCCTGTCAGCCTTCCATCTGTGCACAAATTTATCTCGTGCCCTCATTGGTCATGTGCGCGTTCGTGTGTGTTGGAGGAGGGGCTGTGTATTTTCAAATTCTAGCGCACTCAGCTGGTTTCTCCAAAATTACCTACCCACCTTTAAGGTCAAAATATATCATATTTGTAAATCTGACTGAAAGAGTCAGTGCCTCACACAGCCATGAACCTCACCGCACGTCACTGATAAGCAATAAACCTGCTTTTACGTTTCCAGATGTCAGAGCGAGAGATAGCTTCACTCTCATGCAAAACTATGTGCGAGAAGCCCCCACCTTTTTGTTTAAACATGTGTGTTTGTGGGGAAATCCCCCTTCAATTCTATTGGCTCTAACGGTCAGGAAGAGATGTCAATCAGCAAAATCGACAAAGGGGGGCCAGAGATATGGAAATTCCACCCAAATGACCCAGAAGTGGGTTTTTTTTGCTAAAATCTGTCTAGAAAGGTCAATATCACTTGTTTTGCATCAATCTTGATACAGGGTACTTATTATATGTTGTACTTTGGATTCCTAAAGCTTTTAGTCTACTAACCCATCATCCAAGGTTAGTTTTCACTATAAGTAAAAAAGAATTTTTGGAACGGACACTATAATTTACAGTTTTTTACTATGTTCAATCTGAATTTTCTTTCAAATAAAAAACATCTATATTGATTCTGACTTTTCTACATCCAACTCACAGGTTTATCATTACTTTGAGAAAAAAGATTATTAATGTAACCCTTTTAGAAGGGAAGATATGGTCATTTGTTCTGGGAATGTCATTTTCGAGCCTGAGACCTGAAAAACAGGCTCGGGGCTTAACAGGTTAACGGGAAGAAACTCAGCTAACTGACGATATGAACCATCTTTAGCTAAACGAAACACAAGGGTAATAGCAAGCCTCTGAATTAGCCCTGAGCGAAAAAATGCTAACGCACTTAGCACAGAACTCACGTTATAAATACTTTATTACTTATCGAATCTGCCCAAACAAGATATCAGCTAGCATCTAGATGTATAAGTGTGATCAAAACTCGTGGCACGGGAAGTAATTTCATATTAGCTGCTATGTTAGCTACGAGTGTATGACAGCTTCCAGTTTGGGCATTCTGGCTACGCATCACCCATTCACCAATGGGTAATGTTTAGATGGATTTTAGGAACTTCCCCTCGATTCTATTGGCTCCAACGGTTAAAAAGAGGGTCAATCAGCAAAATCGACCGAGGGGGGCTAGAAATATGGCAAATGCACCCAAATGAACCCAGAAGTGGGTTGTTTTTTTCTAAACCTCTCTAAAAAGGTCAAATTGTACTTGTTTTGCATCAATCTTGTATCAATCTGAATTTACTTTAAAATAAAAAAATTCTATATTGATTCTGACTTTTCTACATCCAACTCACAGGTTTATCATTGCTTTGAGAAAAAAAGATTATTAATTTAACCCTTTTAGAAGTGAAGTTATAGTCATTTGTTCTGGGAATGTCATTTCGAGCCTGAGACCTGTAAAACAGGCTCAGGGGTTAACAGGTTATGGCAGACAAATTACTAAATCTGTTAAGAGATCCCAGAGTATTCTAGAATCTGCTTTGAGGTGTGGGCCCTTCCTAAGTGTGAGTATGTACCTTAAAGCAGGAGAGGACAGCAAAAAGTTGCTTAAACGTTTTCCCAATCCAAATGGGTGGGATGATTTCATTGAAAGAAATGGTCCACACTTTTACTGGGTTCTTACCTTCTCTCGTTACATTGGGACAGTTATTTCCCTCCGGAGTAATCTTCTACATTACATGTCACTTGGTTAGACCCTTTTATCCAAAGCGACATTCAGTACTGTGAGCAGTCCCCACAGGAGCAATTTGGGGTGAAGTGTCTTCAGGGACACAATGACATGCTGACTGCAGTGGGACTCGAATTTGCTCTCCCCTTATCTGAATATCAACGCACTAGCCCACTCAGCCACATCCTCCTTCTAAGATATAATCAATAATTCACCGGTTTACATTTATTTTATTTTAAACATCCAACCAATCTTCAAAGGTACAATCTTTACGTCGGCAGGTTAAATTGGGACCTTTCAGAGCTTATTAATACTCGATAACATCACCGCTACTAAGCAGGATCAAGGGACGGATGGAAAGAGATTAACAGAAAGGGTTGTGGACTAAAGTTACACAAAAGCAGACAGAAGGGACGGAACAGAGTTTTTTGTGCAAAAATCTTATCAGTGTTCATCAATCTGTTCCAGCTGCTGGAGGACAACATCGTCACTTTTGTGAACAGCGAGCTGAAGAAAATCCAGAAGGCTCTGAGTTCAGATTGCCCAGAATACTTAGAGAATCAGAGGGAGGATGAGGAAGGGTTGGACGGTGAGGATGAAG
>JAPTMU010000113.1:563147-598147 GCA_028583405.1 Pogonophryne albipinna
CGAATCGACGACTGAATTAGTTGGCAACTAATTTGGTCATCGATTTTAATCGATTAAGTCGATTAGTTGTTGCACCCCTAGTTAGTAGCACCAGTGATTTGAACTCATCAGGTTTCCACCTGCTGCATTTAAAGAAGAAGACTGAAAGTAACGTCTTTGACCTCCAGGAAAAGTGCTTTATAAATACCATGTATTTTATTATTAGTCTAAATGAAAACCAAAAAGCAGATTCAGGCAGCTCGTCTACCTGTTCCAAGTAGTGTGCTACACATAAATATAATTTAAAACATTTTCCTGTTAAAGCTTCTTCATATTAGATGTGGACTCTTTGGATAGTGACAGTATATCAACAGCTGGACGCTGATGCTGTTTCCCTTTTCTTGTTCTTTATTTTACAACATTAAGTATTAGATCTGAGTTCATTGATTGATCACCTACTGATGAAGATCAGGTTGTCATTCACAGTGAATATGAGACGTCATTTTGAATGATTTCCTGTCAGTGATTGTCAGTAAAGTTGTTAATAAATGAACTAGGGCGGGGGGGGGGGGGGGGGGGACTTCATTTTTCAGAAGGTTCGGTTTGCGTTCACACAGACAAAATTAAAACGGACTATAAACTTTAAACACAAGTCATGTGCACAGAAATGCTGCTCAACAATTGGTCAGACATTAAGGGGGGTAAAAAGGCAAATCCCGGCAATTTCTGCCGTAGCCTCCGCCATGGAGCATCGGCAGGTTACATGCACGGACACACCAGGCCGATTATCGGTGGGCGTCAGGCCGACGATGAGCGTCGACACGCCCTACTCAGATTGGTGTGTCCCGCACCGTCGGGTCTTTTCAGCCGAAAAGACAGTCGGCCAAAGACAGTCGGCAAAAGAAATCACTGCCTGACAAGCGAAACGGAAGTGAGGGACCAAAACAAACTATTAGGAAGGCAAATCTGAGATTCCATTTAACTCCAGCTCTCGACTCAGGTTCGGGAAAGCCCCATGAGCTTCTCGCTGTAGAGTGAAAATGGAACGCACACGCTATTTGTTGTTTATCTATATCACGCAGTCTGTTCTTCTTCTCTCGGTTATCACGCAGTCTGTCTTCCGGTTGTTGCCTCTTTTGAATGACGAATACACACTACCGCCGCCTGCTGGTAAGCAGTGTTAATTTCGTCAACGAAAACTATGACGAACATTTTTCGTCAACAACCTTTTTTACATGACTGGTTACACATAAATATAATTTAAAACATTTTCCTGTTAAAGCGAGCTAAAAATAGATTATTGATAACGAAAACTATGACGAAATGTATATTTAGTTTTCATTGACGAGATTAGATGGGACTAAGGTGTTAATGGTGGACTATCGGACATTCAAAATGCAGCATATTTTCCCCCAAGTGTCCGTCTTGTCTGTCAAAATGCATCTTACGTTTCTAACTTGCAATATCATTATTCACCCTCTCTTCACTCCAGAAGAGCGATCTCTCTGTGTGCGGGGGGCGGGGCCTAACAGACGCTGCAGCGGACACAGAGATCTGCCGGGGACGGAGCGTTCAGAGAGTATAGAGACACTCTACAAGGCTCGACACGAGTAGAGTAGTCTGTCCAAGCAGCCGGCCAAAAGGCGTCATATTCAGTCGGAGAAATGCACAATTTTCAACTTCCTTAACTCGTAGCTATGTTGCCCCAATTACGAGTAACGTTATCACATCAGATGCACAGAGGTGGGAGAAGTACTCAGATCTTGTAGTTAAGTAAAAAAAGACCATAGTGTAGGAATACTCAGTAAAAGTTCTGCATTCAAAATGTTCCTCTAGTAAAAGTAGAAAAGTATTCTCATCAAAATATAGTGAAAGACAGTAAAAGTAGTCATTGTGCAGATTGGTCCATTTCAGAATAATATATATGATATGTTTTATAATGATTGATCATGAAAGTGTTCTCAAAGCTGGTGAAGGTGCAGCTAGTTTGAATGACTTTTTATACTGCAGGGTAGCTTGTGGATTTACTCCAGGTGGAACTAAAGTCTGATTCAACACTTGATTAGATTTCACATCATTCATCCACATCTCAATTCAATTCATTCAAAACCTTTATTTATCCAGGTAAACATCCCATTGAGATCAATGATCTCTTTTTCAAGGGAGACCTGCAGTAGTAGGTTCCACAAGAAGACATAAAACATAAACAACAGAACAACAAAAGGACATCATACAGCAAAATGTACAGGGATTACAATTTACATATCTAACCACATGTACAGGTACCAACAGCATCTGATTGGTTAGCATCCAACCGAGCTTTAAAAACATGTAGTGGTACTAGCTTGGTAATTTTCCATTCTTTTGCAGACTGTTCCAAGTTAGTGGAGCTGCACATCTAAAAGCTTTCTTCCCTAAGACAGTCCTAGCACTTGGCACATTTAATAAAACCACAGCATGCGATCTCAGGCAATAAGTACTTTCAATTCGCAGAGAGATCAGGGAGCAGATATAAGATCTGTGAAGTAACTCAAGGTATTACATACATGTAGTGGAGTAAAAGTACACCATGTAGCTCTGAACTGTAGTGGAGTAGAAGTACACAGTAGCAAAACATTTAAATACTCCGGTAAAGTACAAGTACCTCAACATTTTACTCAAGTACATAATATAATAACATAATTATATATATTTTATTTATTTCACATTTAATAAAGAAATGTTAATTGTTTCGTTTTTCCCTTTAAAAATATAACAAAAAGTACCTACAAGAATACCGTTAAAGTACCGGATCGATAAGCAGTATCGATAAGAGCAGTTGTACCGTAAAAAACCTTAACGATACCCATCCCTATATATTACAATTACTATTTACTATTGAGTAAAGTGTTTAAGAGAGTGAAATGTTGCTTTACGAATGTCAACACTTGATGCTGTCACATTGATTCCGAACTGAATTAGTTTAATGAGAGAAAACATTTTTGACTAAAACTAGACAAAAACTATGAAGGATAGAAATGACTAAAATGTGACTAAACTGATAACCATTTTCGTCTAAAGACTAAATCAAAAATAGCTGCCAAAATTAACACTGCTGGTAAGGAGAGGTATTGCCACTCACGCATGCGCAGTTCGTACGTGCTTCTTGGCCGTCGGCTGAAGTCTTTGCGGTTCCAGTGCGACACATGGCCAAAACGCAGAGACGCGAGGCGACGCAACAGTCGGGGTCCGTCTGTGTCAGTTCTTTGTTGTCAGATTGGTGTGTCCGGGCCTTTACATGCTGCTGTTAATCTGGACATCAACAGACTCTAGCAACGGCGCATATGATTATACAATCAGACAACGTGCGATAACAAACATAACCCATATGACAGACGTTCTGCAGTAAGGAGGGACGTTTCACCGACGACAGGTGGCTATACAAGGCTGGTGTGAATGTGACCTATGTCTATAACGTTTTTAAAAAAAAAGAATATCCGAATAACCAAATTTGAAACCCGAATAGTAGGCCAACGACCGAATATTCGGATATTCGAGTACAGCCCTAAAATGAACAGATGATAACCTGCAGCTGTGTTCTCTCCATCAGATGCCTGTGAACTGGAGCTGGACCCAAACACAGCTCACAGGAAACTCAAACTGTCTGAAGACAACAGGAAGGTGACATCTGAGGAGGAGGAGTGGCCATATCCTGATCATCCAGGGATGTTTGAGAAGGAGCTTCAGCTGATGTGTAGAGAAGCTCTGACTGGTCGCTGTTACTGGGAGGTCGAGTATAGAGGAGAGGTTTATATATCAGTGACTTACAGAGGAGACAGAGAGGACTGTAGGTGTGGAGGGAATGATCAGTCCTGGAGTCTGGAGTGCTCTATTGGTGATGATTACTCTGTCAGTCACAATAACATAAGAACAAGCTTCTACTCCTTCCCCCTCTTAGCCTCCACCTACCCCTCCTCTAGTAGACTAGCAGTGTATCTGGATCATCCTGCTGGCTCTCTCTCCTTCTACAGAGTCTCCTCTAGAGACAGACTGATCCACCTCCACACCTTCAGAACCACATTCACTGAACCTCTCTATGCTGGGTTTGGCTTTGGGTTTGGGTTGTTGACTGGGTCTGGGTACAGGTCTCTTCCTGCTTCAGTGTCTCTGTGTCCTCTGAAGGGCTGAGAGTCTTTCCTGTGGACAGAAACTGACTGCAGATCAGCTGCTGAAGTCAGCTCGGTGTGTTCACCATCACACACACACACACACACACACACACACACACACACACACACACACACACACACACATCTGTCTCTGACACTAAATAACACACTTTATGTCTAATAATATGAAACACAATTGTTGGTAATTTCTTCAATGTTTGGATTATACTGCAATGTAATGAGAGTTTTACTGTCCCATATCTTCTTATGTTTCTAAATACTTTCAATAAAATATTTTCTTTTCATTCAGGCACTTTTGTCTTTCCTACGTTTCGTTAAGTTTAGTTATGAAGCACATTTAAAAACAGCACAGTTTGACTAAAGAGCTTTACAAAGAGATAAGTGATAGAAAAGAGAAGAACAGTACTAAACTCTCCATGGACTAAAGTTCAATTCTGTCTTTTAAGAATAAGCTATGCATCAAACTCTCATTTGTTCTGTGTAATCAGAGTCTATGACTCTAACTGTACTGAAGAGTAAATGGTGGTAAGGAAGTCTGTGTTCATATCCTGGCCCTAACATGGATGTTCACCCTCTAAAGGCAAGCTTTTGTTTAAGGTCACCTATCATGCAAAATCCTCTTCTTCATGTCTCTTCTACATCAACATGTGTCCCCTCTTCTTCATGTCTCTTCTACATCAACATGTGTCCCCCTCTTCTTCATGTCTCTTCTACATCAACATGTGTCCCCTCTTCTTCATGTCTCTTCTACATCAACATGTGTCCCTCTTCTTCATGTCTCTTCTACATCAACATGTGTCCCCTCTTCTTCATGTCTCTTCTACATCAACATGTGTCCCCTCTTCCTCATGTCTCTTCTACATCAACATGTGTCCCCTCTTCTTCATGTCTCTTCTACATCAACATGTGTCCCCTCTTCTTCATGTCTCTTCTACATCAACATGTGTCCCCTCTTCTTCATGTCTCTTCTACATCAACATGTGTCCCCTCTTCTTCATGTCTCTTCTACATCAACATGTGTCCCCTCTTCTTTATGTTTCTTCTACATCAACATGTGTCCCCTCTTCTTCATGTCTCTTCTACATCAACATGTGTCCCCTCTTCTTCATGTCTCTTCTACATCAACATGTGTCCCCTCTGTGGAAAGAGACTCTGAAAGTTTCAGGAACAAAGATTCTCTCTCTTTTTGTCCTGATCCATTTCTATAAAAACCTGTCTGAAAATGAGCTGATCAGATTTTGGTCACTTTATGATGTCATAACGATGTTTTGGGTTGTGTAACCATTAGCCAATCAGCAACCAAGGTAACGTGCAGACATGGAGTGAACACCTTTCAAATAAAACAGAAAACATACAGATCATGACATAAGAGCCTTATATTCCTTTGTAAAAGTCTGTGTTCTGTATCTACCAAAAGTTACCTGACTTGTTAGGCCTCAAATCAGTGGAACATCCTAATTTCAGTCCCTTTACCCATAGGATTATTTCTGTGGGGACTTCCCCCCTTTATATTGAATCCCTAACGTTTCCTCTTCCTTTTCGTTAACGTGTTTCACAGGAGAGGTTAACTGCACTGTTTTCGGACATTACTGCATTAAGCTATAAACATGTGTGTATGCTGAATTATTTATGTTTTATTTAATCTGTGCAGGAGCCGAAGTGCGAGGGCAGACAATATATTAACGACTGAATTGTTGTTCATCTGTTGTCAGAATAAACGGAGATCGGCTCCAACAATATGCTGACTCGGGTCTTCCACAACACAACGCAGACACCGCTAGTCAACTTACTCTACACTAAGACACAACAGTTGACACAAAATTAAACACAGATGCCATTTTATTCAAATTCAGCTGATTCTGGTTGTGTTTGAGTGCAGAAATCTAGTCACTCTGAGTTCATCCACATTTAACTATTAATGTTATAATGTATAACATTTCCAGTTTAACATTTTAAAAACCATTCAACCATAGTTACATATTAAGTTGAGTAATTCCAGAACTGTGTAATTGTTATCAAGGTAAAGGTGTGTTTTCTCTGGTGTCTATAACAGTAATAATAATTGGTCAGCGTCGTCTGCCAGAAGCTGTCGTAAAATAACTTTGTATCCAGTTTTAAATCACATTTTTAACATATCTTTACCTCGAGGAGCTGACAGCAAGATCTGATATCTCTTCTTTGTTTGGAGTCAGAAAGTGACAGATTGAACTTATATTGAAACAAAATCTAAAAAACAATGACCTTTTGCTATTTCTTTAATATTTTGAATCGTACCGTAATACAATAATTGTAAAACTGTGATGTTTCTTTAACTCTGAATACAATATTCTTAATCTTGAGAGATAGCTTTTGTTCATTTAATCAGTTTCGTCCTTACTAAGTATTAATAGAGCAAATTTAAAAAACAGCAACCATCTGATATTACACGTCAGCACCGCTAAGCTAAAGGTGGCTAATATTGGGCTATAAAGGAACTACAGCACGGTCACATGACTTCACGTCACCACGCTAAGCTAAAGGTGGCTAATGTTGGGCTATAAGGAACTACAGCACGGTCACATGACTTCACGTCACCACCGCTAAGCTAAAGGAGGCTAATGTTGGGCTATAAAGGAACTACAGCACGGTCTCATGACTTCACGTCACCACCGCTAAGCTAAAGGAGGCTAATGTTGGGCTATAAAGGAACTACAGCACGGTCTCATGACTTCACGTCACCACCGCTAAGCTAAAGGTGGCTAATGTTGGGCTATAAAGGAACTACAGCACGGTCACATGACTTCACGTCACCACCGCTAAGCTAAAGGAGGCTAATGTTGGGCGTTATGATGTCGTCCCATTTAGACAATTGTTAGCCGCCGTTTTAAAATTCACCAGTGGGGTATTTACTGATGTAAATACTACTTACTGTCGTAGAACAAAACGTTAAAATCTCTTCAGCTTGTGTTAACCACAGACCTTATTTCAGGCTAACAACCAATACCACATTCATATAATTTTTTTATATTACACTCACAAAGTGTCATAAAATACAACCCTTTCTTTTCTATTGTTTCGGATACAGCACAGTTCTGATAGGCGACGATAGGTTGGGGCGGGACCGGGACGTTGCCAGGAGTTCAATGTAAAGCCAGCCCACATTTTAGTAATGTCGTCATGACGCAGCAAATCTGGATCCGTTGTTCCCTTGTTTTTCGAGATGTGGGGGGTACGGAGGAAAAGAGAGAAGGTTTTATTTCTGACACTTTGTGAGTCTCCTGACACACCGGGGACACATGTTTATGTATAAAAGACATCCGAAAGTGCATTTTGCATGATAGGAGACCTTTAAAATAACATTTATATTATAGGTAGATGTGCCTGAATTCTCTCTTTTGTTTTCACAGTTTTTGCCCCAATGCATTGACTCTGACCACATCCTGTGTGTGAAACGATAGTTAAGGCTGTAACTACGGTTCTATGAGTCCCGGATGACCGCCAGAGGCGGTGCTTTAAGCACTGGATATGTCCATCGCGCGCATGCGCAGCTCGAGTACCAATAACAACAAAGTCACCTGTGACCCACGTGACACCGGCTATATCAGCCGGTGTCGTCAGAGGATCTGTTCCCAGAATCTTCTCGCGAGCACACAAGAATTCTGAGTGATAGGAAACTCTGGCGGTCTTCCGGGACTCATAGAACCGTAGTTACAGCCGTAACTATTGTTCTATTTCGTCCCTACTGACCGCCAGAGGTGGTGCTTTAAGCACTGGATGACTTATACCAACAATGTCATGAAGAATCCAAGCCGTTGCTCACCACTGGAAACTGCGGAGCTCGGCAAAAGGACCACGCCCAAAGAATGGGGTGTGGCGACATTGACCTGATGACAACTGGAGAATATGGCAGAAGACGCCCACGACACCGCGGCGCAGATGGTCTCCAGGGGCACCACCCTCAGGGCAGCCCAAGATGTTGAGATGCTCCTTGTAGAGTGGCATCTCAGCCCGATGGCCGGGGACGGCCACTGGCCCCGTAAGCCTGTGAGATGGTATTGACAACCCAGTGGGGCAGCCACTGGTTAGAGGGCATAACCTCCTTTAGTGCCGCCAAGGCAAAATCAAGAGTTGCTCCTACTGCCGTATACAGGCAGTAGCCTTGATATACGCCCTTTGGGCACCCCCAGGGCACAGCAACTTCGACGTGCCGTACTCCTGAATGTCAAAGCGTGCCAGCTGGGCAGGCTGATTGAAGTGGGTTTGTGGAAAGACCCCGGGCAGGAATGCCACATTTGCCCAAAGGGCAACGCCTGAGAGTCCCACCTCGGGCATGTATCGTTTATGGAGAGGACATGCAACTCCCCGACTCGCTTCCCTGAGGCTATGGCAAGCAGAAATGCTGCCTTCGTGGGCAGCCACCTAAGCCCCACCTGGGCCAGGGGCTTGAAGGGAGGAGATGATAGGGCATCCGGCAGCAGGGGCAGGTCCCGAGCCGGAGCCCTCGGGGTGCTAGGGGGACGCTGCCGTAAAGCCCCTCTCATAAAGAGGGACACCGACCTGTGGCACCCCGCCGTGGCGCCGTCGACCCGAACATGTCGGGCAGAAATAGCAGCCACATAAATTCAGAGTGGAGTGAGAACGTCCACTATCTAGAAGGGGCTGTTGTCTAAGCAACAACGTACATGCTGTCCCCAAGGAACACGCACATTCTTGTCCCCCAGTTGGGGTAGAAAGTGTGTGAGTGCGAGCTGCACAGCCCGAAGTTCGAGCACGTTGACCTGGCGCGCACCCTCCTGGGCAGACCGATGACCCTGAACGGTCCTGCCCTGCCGCACCGCACCCCACCCTGAGAGACATGCACCTATGGTGATGGTCTCCTGGCGGGATGGGATAGCGCCCATGGGCACGCCCATCAGGAGATAGGCCCTGCCCCTCCAGCGTGACAGAGAGTGGAGGCAATGCTGCGACACCCTGACTTCCCTGTGCCTGTGCCACTTGGCGTCCAAGTGAAGGCTGTTCAGCCACCTCTGCATGGGGCGCAACGACAGCGGGCCTAAGGGCCCAGCGGCCGAGGCAGCCGCCAGTCTGCCCAAGGGCCGGAGGAACTGAATATAAGGCACCATCTTGCCCGGCCCCCGTGGAAGTAGGCATCCCTCAAGTCCACGGTTGACAACCACTCCACCTGTGCATGTGCGGTGGTCAGCATATAGAATGGCAGCACCTTCAGGAATCTATTGATTCCTCTGAGGTCCAAGATCGGGCGAAATCCGCCGACTTTCTTGCTCACGAGAAAGTACGCCGAGTAGAACCCCCTGGGCTAAGCAGAGGGTCTTACTGGCTCGATTGCGTCCTTGGACAGAAGGACGGACAACTCTTGGGCCAGAGCTAGGGCCACTGCCAGATCGCTGACGACTGCATCTAAACGAAAAAACGGGTTTAAAATATGACACTCATGGCTTTCCATACTAAACTGAATGAGGGACGCAGCCAAAGCTGGGACTCAAATGCTAATGATAGCTCGGGCACAACGCCACAAGCAGAACTTTCAAAGAGCATAAGGGCAACTTTATGGGAGAGGAAGCGGGAACACTGTCATCACCAGAAAGTCTAAGCCAAACAAAAAATAAGACGGCAATCAGGACAACTTGGCTGGGAGAGGGTGCGGGGACACAGCCATCACCAGCAACAAGTTGACACAAACCTGTCCGTCGAGGCTCTGCACAGCGCACAGCCGGCCACAGCTCCTGGAGGACGCGTTAACGACCCGTAGCTCCGACTGTCAGTCGCGAAGCTGCACGCGGCCAGCTGCTTGCAGAGAAATCCCTCAGATCAACGTTCAAACCTGAACGCTGTAGGCTACAAAAATGTAGCCACGGTACCCTCGCGCAGTGAGAAGATGAAAGGAACAGATCCTCTGACGACACCGGCTGATATAGCCGGTGTCACGTGGGTCACAGGTGACTTTGTTGTTATTGGTACTCGAGCTGCTATGCGTGCGATGGACATATCCAGTGCTTAAAGCACCGCCTCTGGCGGTCAGTAGGGACGAAATAGAACAGGAAACAGAGAAAGGTGTCACCTGGTTGCCTCCGTTCCTCTGCCAGTACATGAAAAGGCTCATGAAAGAAGACCCAGATAAAGCTCTATGCAGATGGCGCCTGATTATATCATAAAATATAATAATATCAAATAAAGTACTTCTTAAAGGTGGGGTAGGTTATTTTGGAGAAACCAGCTTGAGTGCGCTAGAATTTGAAAATACACAACCGGAAAAAACCTGCCACTTCCTTACAGAGCCCCTCCTCCAACACACACGAACGCGCACATGACCAATGAGGGCACGAGGTAAGTTTGTGCCCAGATGGAAGGCTGACAGGCAGGTAGGCCATCCAGTTACTTTAGCCGGCTCAGATGATTGGTCGTGCTTTTTACAGAGCTACGGCTTCCACTGATGAAATTTTTTATGGATTTTTCGTCAAAGCATTTAAGATATTCATTGCTATCGGGATGTTAAGAGCATTCCATGGAATATAACAAAAAGTGTATCTCGAGCCGGTTTCTCAAAGTTTACTATATTTTGTATTATTTGTATTATTTTTTAATGTGATTATAGTTTTCGTAAAATAGTTCTCTATCTGTGTTTTTTTTGTTTTTGCTTTAATGTATGCACCATGACATCAAGTCAAATAACCAGTTTTTAGAGATGTGGGTTACGGAGGAAAAGAGAGAGGGTTTTATTTTCTGACACTTTGTCTCCTGACACACCGGGGACACATGTTTATATAAAAGACATCAAAACGTCCATTTTGCATATTAGGTGACCTTTAAGGCCGAATTATGTGATGCACCCCCACCCCCAGATCTCCACACAGACCCCCCCCCCCTGTTTACAATACCTACCCATCTAACAAGCTAGCTAGCAAATGTTAGCTTTCTAGCTATCTATATCGCTAGAAAGCTAACAGTTATCTGATTTCGTCTTTTTTTATGTAACTGCAGGGAATACACTTTTCTTGTATCCTGATTATCCCGTTACATGTAATCTGTTACTCCCCACGCCTGATAACACTCAGAGCAGCACTTTATCATGTACTGTATGTTGTTGCAGAACAGACATCATTTCCTTTGTTTCTCTTTGCCCACATTTTCTTTTTCATCTGGAAACATGATGAAGAGTTGACGTGTTAAGCTGCTCTCTAGTTTTAGGAAACAAACCCTGTTGCCCCTCTTCTCTGCTCCCTCTCCCCGCTGAGGTTTGTCCTCAAAGACGAGCAGAGGGTGGAGACGATGGGGAGTGAGTTCAAATTTGAATAAGTGATAGACACACCTAGCTGGAAACATGTTGTCTGTTTGACTAAAATAGAAGACTCCACATAGTCGGGGTCTGCTGTGTGCTAAATGTTTTGACAGGTAATGATTATTATCCAAGAGGGATCACTTTGAGGGAGTGAACTCTTTCCATCTCATTTCCTTTCATAAGATAAATCTCACGGTGTGTTTGTTTGTGTTGGTAAAGTTTGTGTGCATGTGTTTTGATTGGTGGTAAGAAGTCATCTATCCATCTCTCTATCTATCTATCTATCTATCGTATTTATATATATCTTAGCTAGCTAACAATACCTACCCATCTAAGAAGCTAGCTAGAAAGGTAACACGGTTCAAGGTCCTTTATTTTGTCAAATGTAAATAGCATAGTAATAGAGTAGTTATGCCGATGAAAATCTTAGGTCACAGGCTTCTCCAACAGAGCAACACAAAACACAGATAAACAGAAAAATATAGTGCAAGTAAATAGTAAATACAAAAAGAAAAATTGTTTAAAAAAGTGAAATAGTGCAATAAGAGTCTATGTGCAAGTTATTGGAATGATGTATTAGATAAATAGATAAATAATTACTAAGTTGCAAACAGATGAATGTTATGGATGTTCTTTCAACAGTTCAGGTGTTTAACAGTCTTATTGCCTGTGGGATGAAACTGTCTCTGAGTCTGGTGGTTTTAGTCCGGATGTTGTGGTAACGCCTGCCAGACGGCAGCAGACTGAACAGTTTGTGGCTGGGGCAGGCCCGGACTGGCCATCGGGAGGACCGGGAGGTTTCCCGATGGCCTGGCCTGTTAAGTGGCCTGCTGGCCTGAGGAATTTTTTTTTTTATGTAGGTATTGTGAACTCAACGCTGCGCAAATGTGGGTCTGACTCTGCCTCACAGAGGGTGACTGGCTGTCTACATGATGTGGCCTGCCTCACACAGGGGGACTGGCTGTCTACATGATGTGGTCTGCCTCACAGAGGGTGACTGGCTGTCTACATGATGTGGTCTGCCTCACACAGGGTGACTGGCTGTCTCCATGATGTGGTCTGCCTCACAGAGGGTGACTGGCTGTCTACATGATGTGGCCTGCCGACATGGCCACTTTCATAAAGATCATACACTAATGCCCTCGATTGTTCTCTGTGTGACATTCAAGCTCGGGAGGGTGTGTATGTGTGGCGCGAGCAAGCGAGAGAGAAAGTTTGCGCACCGGTTACGTGTATTGTTATTGTTAGCATCTGGTGCTAGCTAGCTGCGCTAACGGATATGAGCTGTCAACAAGGTGGAGGAGAGTCCTCTCCTGTCAGACTGAGAGACTGATAACTACAGCTCAGGTGAGGTAAAGGACTCTGAGTGTTTAGATAGTTAACTTAGTCTAAGTTCTCTGTGGGTCTCAAACGGTTTGGTCACCATTTATATAAACACATATTTCCAGTTGAAGGGGGAGTGATTAGTAAAATATGGATGAATAATTAAAAAAAAAATGTTAACTAGGTGAAAAAAGGTAAGATAAACTTTAAAAACTTGTTGAGAGCTAAAACTAGTCTTTGCTGCTGCCTCAAAGAGGAGCAGGGGGGAGACGGGTGAGGCTGGTTCAGGAGCCCAGACACACTATGCCATGCTAACTATAAATGAACCAAAAACAAATAAATAAACAAGTTTCAATGTTTTTTCATATTGGATATGGTATGTTATTGGTTATGGCCATGTTCTTATGATTATTTAAATGTATACAGTTCTGTTTCATATGGGTGTAGTCTCTTTATTTCCCCCTCAAAGTGCACCAGATTGATACATATAAGTCCAACATTTAAAAAAAAAAAAATCTTACCAGGGGAGCATGCCCCCGGACCCCCCTAGAGGATTTGAGGTCCACCTCCACTTAAAATATGTTCACATGGATAGGTTCCTAAATAGATTTGCACTTTTTTTTTAAATAGTAACCCATGTCCATATGTTTATTCTGGTGTAGTAGATTTAAAGTTTAGGGCTATCACTATGGGCAGCAACGCTGTAAAGATTGACAAATAAATCCAGAAAAATGGCACAAAAAAAACTGGTAGTGGCCTGGCTGGGTGTATAATTCCCAGCCTGACTTATTGTCCCAGTCCGGCCCTGGGCTGGGGTGATGGGGGTCTTTTGTAATCCTGAGGGCTTTCTTCCTGAGCCGCTGGGAGTAAAGGTCCTCCATGGATGGCAGCTCCGTCCTGGTTATGTGCTGTGCAGTTTTCACCACCCTCTGTAAAGCCTTACGGTTAAGGGCGGTGCAGCTGCCGTACCAGGCCGTGATGCAGCCAGTCAGGATCCTCTCTATGGTGCACCTGTAGAAGGTCAGGATCCTCTCTATGGTGCACCTGTAGAAGGTCAGGATCCTCTCTATGGTGCACCTGTAGAAGGATGCTCTCTATGGTGCACCTGTAGAAGGTCAGGATCCTCTCTATGGTGCACCTGTAGAGGGTCAGGATACTCTCTATGGTGCACCTGTAGAAGGTCAGGATCCTCTCTATGGTGCACCTGTAGAAGGATGCTCTCTATGGTGCACCTGTAGAAGGTCAGGATCCTCTCTATGGTGCACCTGTAGAAGAAGAACACGATATAATTGCACGAAGAATATAGAAACAGTACTCGATCTGACATTTGTATCTAGTGCTTTAGCAGGTATAAGTACATGGAATGTGGTAAAGCATACTACAGTGGGCAGCGATCATTATCCGGTAATGACTAAAGTTGGGACTAACATAAGGTTTGAAAAGGAAAAGAAAATTCCTAGATGGAAATTGGGAAAGGCTAATTGGGATGCCTTTCAAGTTGTAAGTACGAATAGATGTAAAACACTTCAAGAGGAAAATTATGATGATATAAATAAATTCAATGATGAGCTGGTTAAGGTTATCATTCATTCAGCTAAAGAAACAATTCCTGGAATTGCAGGAGTTAGGCGCACCAAGAGTGTACCCTGGTGGAATGGTGAATGTAGTAAATCCATTAAAGACAGGAATAAAGCATTCAGGCAACTCAAACAACTCCATTCTCAGGAAGCTTTGAATCAGGATAAAAGGGCCCAGGCTATAGTAAGGAGAACAATAAGAACGCAAAAACGCACTTTTTGGAGGCAATATTGCAATAGTATTGGAAGAGAAGTACAGCTTGCAGATGTTTGGGGCATGATTAGGAGAATGGGGGGAATTCGAAGGAATTATGAGTTGCCAGTTTTGAGCAGAGGGGACAAAATGGCTGTCACAAACGTAGGAAAGGCGGAACTTCTAGCTCAAACATTTAGGAAAGTTCATAGTTCAGATAACCTTACAGAGGAAGCCAGGCAGTGCAGAAATAATACACGAATGGAAAACCCGAGGATATTGGATAGAGTAGAAGCGTTAGGAGATCAGTTGGACCTGCATTTTAGTATGTTTGAGTTGAGAAGAGCAATTATTAGTGCTCGTCAAACCACTCCTGGGAAAGATGGTGTTTGTTACAAAATGCTGGAACACATGACAGATAACTCTCTAGTCATTGTGTTAAGGTTGTTTAATAGGGTGTGGGATTCTGGCCAACTTCCTTCAGTGTGGAAACAAGCGATAATAGTGCCCATCCTAAAGCCAGGGAAAGCCCCTTCAGATCCATCTAGCTACAGGCCTATTGCCCTGACATCTCATTTATGCAAAATCATGGAAAGAATGGTTACAGAAAGGTTAACATATATCTTAGAAAGTAAAGCTCTGTTGTCCCCATATCAAAGTTGGTTCCGTATGGGTCGAAATACAATGGATTCTATATTGTGCTTAGAATCAGACATCAGGAAAGCACAGACCAACAAGGAAGTAGTGATTGCAGTCTTCTTTGATATTGAAAAGGCTTATGCATGCTCTGGAAGGAAGGACTACTAATCAAGTTCAAATCATTGGGAATTTGTGGTAAAGCATATAATTGGGTTATGAATTTTTTACTGGACAGGAAAATACAAGTAAGAGTAGGTGCAGAATATTCAAGTGTTTATGCTGTGGAAAATGGTACTCCGCAAGGTAGTGTATGTAGTCCGTTGCTGTTCAATATAATGATACATGACATTTTTAATCAAGTTCATCCAAGTGTGGGAAAATCTTTGTATGCAGATGATGTGGCTTTGTGGGCAAAAGGCCGCAATGTAGCACATGCTGGAAAGAAAATACAAGCTGCAATAGTTGAAGTGGAGAAATTGACAAATAAATGGGGATTCAAACTGTCAGTAGCTAAGACGCAGGTCATTTGTTTTACAAAACGGCATAACATTGCTCCTATATCGTTAAAATGGTATGAGCAACCTCTTGAACAGGTTAATACAATAAGATTTCTTGGTGTTTGGTTTGACGGAAAGCTAACATGGAGCAATCATATAGGAAAAGTTCAAAATAAATGTAAAAAGGTCAACAATGTACTTCGGTGTTTGGTGGGCCAGGAGTGGGGAGCGAGTAGGTCATCACTTCTGAATATATATTGGGCACTCATGAGACCTGTATTCGATTATGAGTGTGTAGCGTTCATGGCAGCAGCAGAATCAAACCTTAAAAAACTGGATGTCCTACAAGCTCAGGCCCTGAGAATTTGTAGTGGAGCTTTTAAAACATCTCCAGTATCAGCAATACAGGTGGAAATGGGAGAAATGCCTTTAAGGATAAGAAGAGTGAAGTTAATGTTGGCATACTGGGTAAACCTTCAGGGGCATAGTGATAGTCATCCTGCGAAAATTATTTTTGAAAGACTGCTGGGAGCACAATGAGTCACATTTAACAGGTTTTGGATGGATTGGAGATGTTAAAGCAGCAAGTATAGGTTTGAATCAAATACAGTATTGCCCCACAGCTCCAATCTCGTCCATTCCACCCTGGTAACCAGGGGCGGTTCTAGAGGGGGCCAGGGTGGGCAGTGTCCCCCTAACACTGACCTCTGACCCCCCTGTGGCCCCCCTAACAATGAAAAGTTTTTTTTTGTTTTTTTAAATGTATATTTTCTGGTACTCGGTTTGCCAAAGCAGGATTTTGTTGCTGTAATGTGAGATTGTGCAGACACCCTTATGTAAAGTAGAGATGTAACTGTTCATTGCCTTTATTTTTATATAAATATGGTGTTAGTGCAAACATTGCACTATAACTTAAGCTGAAGCTAACAGTAATAACTATAAGATCTATCTGAAATAAATAAGTGTACTGAAACAAATACCAATAACTGTATTGCATTGTTTTCTTAAGCGCAATTACTTCATACGGTCTAGTTCTCTTTTTCGTCCTGCATTTATTGGGCCCCCCTCAGAAAATAACTGGCCCCCCAGTGGCCCCCCCAGTCAAATTGGTCTAGAACCGCCACTGCCCTGGTTGTTCCCATTGCCAAGTGCCTCAATATACTATGACGCATAGTCCAGAATTATTTTGCAAGATATCACTCAGACTCAACAATCATATTTACAGATGGTTCCAAAGATCCAGAGACAGGGCGTGCAGGGGCAGCAGCTTATATCCCAGTGAGTAATACACATATAAAGAAAAGGGTAACAGACCATGTGTCAGTATACACCACAGAGTTGTTGGCATTGGTACTGTCATTGAAATGGATAGAGGACAAAGAAATACATAATAGTGTAATTGCATCTGACAGCTTTTCAGCATTATCGAGTATACGATCAGGTAGATCTTCATCTAGAATGGACATAATAAATGAAGTATTTCTAATTTTATATAAAATGCAAATCAAAGGCATAGCAACTCGTTTCATCTGGGTTCCTGCTCATGTTGGTGTGGAGGGTAATGAACAGGTGGATATTCTGCAAAACAAACACTCAGAAGTATGAACATAGACATAGAAGTTCCACTCAGCAAAGCGGAGGTTAAAACATTCATACAGAAATATGCACAAACAGCATGGCAAGATCATTGGGACCTTAGTGATACAGGAAGACATCTTTATAAAAGTCAAAGGTATGTGGGGGATGGAAGGAAGGTGGGGTTTAAAAGAAGGGAGGAAAATGTCATTTCTCGGATGAGAATAGGTCATACAGGTCTCAATCATACATTAAGTATAATAAATCCTGAAATCCTACCTCACTGACAGACATCAGTTTATCAACAACTGCACCTCCTTCACTGCTCCTCTGTTCCAAGGCGTCCCCCAGGGTTCGGTGCTTGGCCCCCTCCTCTTCATCCTCTACGGCATACCATCCAACCTCCTCAATAAACTCCAACATATCCAGAACTCTGCTGCCCGCCTCCTCACCCACACCCGCTCCCGAGACCACATCACTCCCGTCCTCCAGAACCTCCACTGGCTCCCCGTCCGTCAAAGAATCAACTTCAAAGTCCTGATTACTCACAAAGCCCTCAACAATCAGGCCCCCCCCTACCTCACAGACCTGCTGCACCACCACACCCCTTCCCGCTGCCTCCGCTCATCAGAAGCCAACCTCCTATCCATCCCCACCCGCATCAATCACCAGACCTGGGGGGACAGAGCCTTCTCCGTCGCTGCCCCCTCCCTCTGGAACTCACTCCCACAACCCATCAGAGACTGCACTGACCTCACCACCTTCAAAACACTCACAAAAACTCACCTCTTCAATCTGGCTTTTAATGTGTGATTGTTTTTGTATTATTTGACTTTAACTTTAACTATATATTTATTTGTTGTTCCTTTATTTTATTTTCTCTTCACTATATCTGTAAAGCGTCTTTGAGCACCTGTAAAAGCGCTAACAAATTAAATCTATTATTATTATTGTAAGAGAATAATTTAAACCGATCTGTGTATTTTTGAGATTCTCAGTCCTTCTTACATGTTCGTGTGTAAGTAAGTTCTCAGGGAGAAAGAGGTCAATAGGTCCCCTGACTTCCTGTGGGGGGAAGGGTTTGGGCACATATGAAGTTGTAATACAATCTGGCTTTTGTTCCTGTGTCTGGCACTCATTAGGGAAGGGGAGCTTTCTAAGACCCTCCTCTCTGATATACAAAGCTACGTGTCTCTTTGTGTAGGCAGAGTTGGCTGGGTTTTTACATGATGATAGTTGTGTCCTTGCCCTGTGAGCTCTCCGGCCGTTTGAACTCTCAATAAACCTCAATGTTTGACTAAACAAGAATTCCAGTCTCCATCTTTGCAGTGCTGCTCAGAAGTTTCCGTAACAATTATTATAATAGGAAAGCATCCAACCGGAAAGTGTATACACTGCAGCCAGCCAGAAACTGTTGAGCATGTTTTACTGCTTTGCAGGAAATATAGTACTCAGAGAAATGTGCTTTTCCAGACACTGAAGAAAGCTAAATTCCATGACTTGTCGCTATCAGGGCTGTTAGGGAAAACATCAGGCAATATGTATTGTGAGATTATTACGTTTCTAAGAGAAATTGATACATTTCAAATAATCTAGAGTTTTGGTTCTTTGTTTTGTTTTGTTTCTTTTGTTTCTTGTTTTCTGCTTAGTCTCTTGTCCACACTCCAGTCCAGTTGGTGGCGATAATGCTCCTACAAGTTGGTTTGCCAACCACCAATAAACACGAGAGAAGAAGAAGAAGAAGAAGAAGAAGGAAGTAGATGGGCGTGACTTTAAAGTTCTTTGCAATCCGCCAAAAACCGAGAGAAGAAGAGGTGAGTGGATTAAACACACGCAGAGGTTTCATTAAGTGTATTTACACCTGTTAGCTTAGCTTACAGTTAATCACGAATCAGAAGTTATCTTATTTAACACAGCTGTAATATTGGAAGAAAGAAACTCACAAAAAAACTTTAAAATGTGCGCCAAAAATAGTCTCAAATTATCTTTAAATAAAGGCTAAAAGCTATTGGATAACAGCTAAAGTGTAAAAGCCATCGGATAACAGCTACAGTGTAAAATCCATCGGCTAACAGCTACAGTCTAAAAGCTAAAGTCTAACATGTAACGTCTAAAAGCTATCGGCTAACAGCTACAGTTATTATTCCAGTTCGGCTCTGGGTGAGTAACAGTTGATTTGTAATGCTAAGCTGACTTTATTTTAGTTATTTATTACACCAGTTGTCTTTAAGACAGTTTGAGTTGTTGTGTTGGTGCTCTTTACCATAGTTATAGTTTTAAATATATGCTTATTAGCATCGCCATTCACTGTGACGCAGCATTTTTCCCATTGAAATGAATGGGGTTCTTCAGTTAGCAGCTAACGCTAAGCTAAGCGACGGTTTAGCTCATTAGATAAATAGATATACTTTATTTAAATAACTATTTACCTTAAACTGAGAAATGATTGTGTCACAGCAGAAGTGTTTTCAGGCATTACACAAGTTAAGCATATTTAAAAGATACAATAAAATATAATAAAAATGAAGCATTAGCAGCAAGTTTACACACGGGACACATATCACTAGAGTATCTAAAGAATACACAATATACAGAAAATACTGTATACATGGAGTACATTAAACAGTCTTACTTGCTAATGTTTGCTTTCTGTGTTAACTTAGTGATAGTTACTGACACAGATAGCGTTATAACCGTGGTTCAAACAACAGTTAATGTCACTTTCTATGTGAATAAAGTCATTTTAATGAAATAAAAGTGAACAAACTGTGAGCTGTAAGTTAGAATGTAAGTTGCTACACAGATTATGATGAATTATATCTAAATATTTGTATTGTATTAATAATAATTTACACAGAAAACCAACTCGTTATCGTAATGGTTAAAGTCATTTGCATGTAATGTTAATAACTATCTGACCTTTCTATCATTTTCTCCTCTGCTTAACATCACATTGACTAAATGGATCAATTTGGAACATGTTTACGTCACAGCAGCATAGATGAGACAAGGCACTGCACATGATGTGATAAAACACTACATATAAGCATCGAGAAATAGAACATATCATTGAATAAACTCTTTGAATTCCTCCTCTTCACTCCTGACAGTTTTCCACCTGAAGCAGCTCTGTGGTCTTCATCAGGACCCAGTGTCCACAGAGAGGACCTGAAGCAGCTTTGTGGTCTTCATCAGGACCCAGTGTTCCCAGAGAGGACCTGAAGCAGCTCTGTGGTCTTCATCAGGACCCAGTGTCCCCAGAGAGGACCTGAAGCAGCTCTGTGGTCTTCATCAGGACCCAGTGTTCCCAGAGAGGACCTGAAGCAGCTCTGTGGTCTTCATCAGGACCCAGTGTTCCCAGAGAGGACCTGAAGCAGCTCTGTGGTCTTCATCAGGACCCAGTGTTCCCAGAGAGGACCTGAAGCAGCTCTGTGGTCTTCATCAGGACCCAGTGTCCCCAGAGAGGACCTGAAGCAGCTCTGTGGTCTTCATCAGGACCCAGTGTTCCCAGAGAGGACCTGAAGCAGCTCTGTGGTCTTCATCAGGACCCAGTGTTCACAGAGAGGTCCTGAAGCAGCTCTGTGGTCTTCTCAGTGTTTCCAGCTTAAAAGAAGCTTTATGAATGCAGCCCCAGGTAAGTGTGTGTGTGTGATACCTTAATAATTACTTTCTCTAACATTATTTATCCCACAGTATATTCATAAGTTATATGCATACCGTTTAGTTTGAGTAAACCTTCAGCATAATGTTTTAGTACGGTAACTCTTCTTTATTACCGTTAGCATACTGGTTTCTGTTAGGTAACTCCTTTATGTTACAGGATGAAGCCTCAGTTTATTGACTTGTTGTTTCTAGTCTCCTCCTGACTTACAGAGTCCTGGAGCTGTGAGTTTCTCCTCTTCAGTGAAGCAGCTTTATTACTGTCTCCTATTGTCGCAGACAAAGTAGCATTACATGGAAATATTCAAGTAAAGTAAAAGTACCTCTAAATAGTACTTAAGTACAGTACTTGAGTAAATGTACTGAGTTACTTCTCACCTCTGCTATGAACCTACGAAGTAGCTGTGGATTAGTTTTGTTGTGTCTGTCGGTTGTATTGAGTTGTCTTGTTTTGTGTCAGCTGTCGTTGTGTTGATTATTTCAGAGACCCAGCCGGAGAACTGAGAACAGCATGGAGGAGAACAAAGAGACCCCTGGAGCTCAGGTCAGTGTGCACTTCATCACAATATATTCCTAATTCCAGTGTTTCCGCCAGGCGGGCGTCTTGCCGTCATTTGACGCCCTTATTCAGCTCGGAACGCCCTGAACTCGAGCCGAGGGCGTCCAAAAGACTTTTTATCGCTTGAAATTACGAAAAAGGACAAGGACATCCCTCTGTTGGAGGGGCAAAGGAGTCTGGTGGGATTATTTTCACCGCCAGCAAAGCGTGTTCCTGTGCGAGTGGAGCACGCGCGTGAACGGCGAGCGCCGGACCCTCGCAGCGGCGAAACTGAGGCTCTGGTAAACTGTGGTAACATGAAGAGCCGTTTGGGAGCCGAAAGAGCCGGCTCTTCTTAGTGAGCTGAGCCAAATGATCCGACTCACTAAAAAGAGCCGGGATTCCCATCACTAATACGTAAAGAGATAGTATCTATAAGGGACGGCTCAATTCAAAATTCAAGTCCAGGGTTTCCCTCACATAGACTTTACTTGGGCCGCCCAGGTGTAACGGCCACCAAAGTATATTTCCCGACCCATTCATTATTATTTTTGTATCCGTCCGCGAGCACGACGCCATCTGCAATCGATTTACTAGTGGACAATTATCCCTCGCTTGCTGTACCTCTTCGCTCTGCTATCGCGTGGAGGGTCTGCTAACAAGCAGCCAACAGAAAGGTTCATGTTAATGTTGTTGCACCTCACGAATGCCTAACACTTATCCTCAAATGAAAGATCACAACCTGTTTGAAATATACAATATGAATGCACAATATGGTTAGATAGAGGTTAGAACGTTGTTGTCTACGATTCTTTAATTGTCAGATCAAGTCTGAAATGTGACTTGCATCACAGCAGCTCCATGTGTAACATCAACATAGACACATAAGACAAACACAATACATGAGAAACAAACAACAAACATGTAACATAACAGCAGGATCAGTGAGAGCTGCTCAAAGAGCCTTCAGCGTGCATCTGATCTGTAGCTCAGTGTTTACTGAGAGGACTGACTGGAGCACAAAGGATGCTTCAGTCTGACTTTAGTGAATCTCCATTAGATGGTAGCAGTTCAGATTCTCTGTTAGAGCATGCGTTGGGTCCCAGATGATGCTGTTGGACAGCCTCTCAGGTTATTATGGTCTGTGTGATGCCCCTGTGGGTGCATCAGTAGAGAGGAGGCGGCTGTCCTGTCTGTGCTGTGGTGATTGGTGTTTGCATTGATTGCAGTAACTCAGGGCACCTGGGTCTGGTGTCCTGCAGCTATTTAGAGCCTCTCTGCTCCTCTCTCTGCTTTTCCCTACAGGCCCCCGGTTTTGTTGAGTATATGTTGTTACTTTAGTTGCTTTACTTTGTGCACCTCAACACTCTCACACATACACATTCATGCAACCCTCACCCTGCATTTACACTACTGATACCACTGACGTCCACACCTCATGCCTTACTTATTGTTGCACTTCATTTAATTTGGCTAATTTGGATTGTTTCCTTTAAATAAACATATTTTGATAACCGTTGACATGGGCCCTTTCTCATTTCTCTAACTCCCCTCCTCGACTCCCCTCCTCGACTCCTATCCTCGATACTTAGTCCCGCCCACAGGAGATGTGAGCCGAGGAGCCGAGGAGGGGAACCGAGGAGAGAGGAGGGGAAGCAGCAGGCGGTTAGAGAAATGAGAACTCCTCTCCTCTGAGTGGTCATTTTAAAGAGACGTCCATTAATGATGACAGGAGGCACAGCAGCCCTCTGTCTGATGGACAGATGTGTTCATGACCACTTTGATTCATTCACAATGCGGAATAATGAGACAATAACAGGCTACAAATGCGGACACACACACACACACACACACACACACACATGTATATATTTATATACAATTTCAGAATCAAACAGAGCACTCTCATATTAACGTAACACTATCAGAGACTGGATATATCCCCCCCCCTCTCTCTGGTCGCTACAATGAGGAAAATAAATGACGGACCAAAAGTTGTATTTACAAGTATTAAAAGTAAGCAGAGGACACCAAACCAACTGAGACCTGTCTGTCCGCTGCATCTACACACACACTGTACCACACACACCTACACCACACACACGCACCTACAGCTAACAGCCGTTGTGTATTTTATTATGTGAAGCACTAAATGGTTTTAGAAAAATATGGACTCTTTGTTTGTAGATATCTACTAAACTACAGCAAATAAAGAGAGTAGGCCTGTTATACTGAGTGATATATATTATACACACTGCTCTGCTTTCTGCACGGACATCACAGCTGTTCTCTCTGGAAACATCGCGTCGCGATGAGAGCAGTTAATAAAATAATATCCAGGGGATGCATGCAGAGCTGTCATTGGCTGAGATCAGTCCGGCCGTGCGTCACGACTCTTTGAAACATCTCTGTTGCCGGAAATGCATCCACGAAGGAGCCGTGGAGGACCCATCAGTGTATCCTCGGTTAGAGCTCCTCCAGAGAGCCTCCTCGATGCTCGATGCTCGAAGTGCATTTAGAGAAATGAGATGTCCTTCAACATGGCGCGCTGAAATTCATTTCCGGGTCACTACCGGAGGACCGAGGAGTCGAGGAGGGGGATTTGCTGAAATGAGAACGGGCCATGGTGTGTCTCCTTTTTGTTGTGGCCTTTTGAGCCAGGTCATAACAAATGGGGGCTCGTCCTACGGGTTATTTGGTTAAAAGTTTGTGTAGTGCTCAGAGCACATGGCTTCATTTGAGCAGCTAATTAGTTGATGTGGTCCAGCTGTGTGCTGGCTGGGCGCTGCTATTTGGGGGACACATCATGTTTTTTGGGTTTCAGGAAGCTTTAGTGTTTGACATGGCGTCAGGTTTTGTGTGCCAATCAGAAGGTAAGATGTTGCTGCTTGTTACGCTTTTGTAAAGAGTTTCCCCCGCTAGGCTTAAGTGGCGTTTCCCCTTGGGTTGCGTCTGTTTTTGTTTTTTCATAGTGTTGTGGTGATGTGGTTAGTGTCAGCTGTTTTCGGACAGCTGTCTCGGGGGCACATCCTTGTGATCTCTTGGTGTTACCTGCGTGCAGGTCGCTCCATAAATCCGCCGTGTTCCAGTGCGTAATTACCCCGCCGCAAGCCACATGAAGACTAGGTGAGATTAGTAAGATTTTGGTTGGGCAGTTGGCTGGAGGTGGAAAAGATTACATTTGAGGTGAAATATGCTAGATTACGGCTGATTGGAGAGGGCAAGCTTTCTCCGGTGAAGGATGGTTCTGATAGGTCGGCACCAGGTAGTGGCGATATTATTTCTTACTTGCGGTTAGTGCCAAAGTTTAATGAGCGTGACCCTGACATTTTTTAATTCTATTTGAACGCATAGCAGAGGCAAGAAACTGGTCAGATTGGGACAAAGTGCTGTTACTTCAGTGTGTACTCACTGGCCGAGCACAGGAGGCTTATTCAGCTATTTGTGGCGAAAAGGCTTTGGACTATGCTAGAGTAAAATCAGCAAGTCAGAAAGTCTCTGACAGGGTGACCCACAATCTTTGAGCAGATTTATGATTTCTAACAGGTGGAGCAGTTTTGCCGAAGTAACAACATACTGATACCGGTTAGTAGGGATGTAACGATATCAAAAACTCACGGTACGATAATATCGGGATAAAAAGTCCACGGTACGATATTTATCGCGACATTGACAAATAAAAGGAAAAAAATGTGAATTTTCTTTTTTTTCTTTTATTAAATAATAAATCTGATTAGTTCAGCATTTTAGTAGGATAGTATTATTTAAACGTGTCAACAATATAATAATCAGACCCTGCAATAGAATAGATCAAGTTTCACTTTAGTTTTCCAAGTAACTCTAACTCACTCGCTCAGCATCATCAAGGTTATCTTTTAGGAATATGAGCATTTCCAGGTAGAAGCTGGGATGTTTGGGCGTTTACAATATCCCCTGCTGTGGAAAAAACTCTCTTGCTTGGTGCTGATGTTGCTGGGACAGAGAGATATGCTTTGGCCATGGGTGACAGCAGTGGGTAAAACTGTGCATTGTCTCTCCACCACTTCAAAAACAATACAGTTTTTGCCAAGAAGGTGAGGCTTATTGACAGGGCGAAATATAAATATACTGTTGGTACTTGTCAATGCCTCTAGGTATGTACATGTAGCCCTGTAAATACGATGTCCTTTTGTGTTATCTGTTTTAGGTTCATGTTGTAACCTACTTGCTGCCATGTTGGACAGGTCTCCCTTGAAAAAGAGATCAATGATCTCAATGGGACCATCTGGTTAAATAAAGGTTTAAAAAATAATTTAAAAATATCGCGGTAGATTTGTTCAGTCTCACGACGGTATTGAGACATTTATTTACCGCGATATTCGATATATCGTTACAGTCCTACCGGTTAGTAAAAACCATGAATTAATGCTTTGACAAGTCTGCAGACAGACGGCAGACAAAAAAACTTTTTTTAAATGCGTGTTTTCTGAATGGAGATCGGCTAAGCTAACGCAGTATATGCTCCGACCGTCCACACTCACAACAACGGCCTACAGACATAAATAAACCAGCGACTGTATTCTCCATGAGACACACAGTCTGTGGTTTGTACTTGTTTCACTTGTGTCTAGTTTCTGAACAGATATGAGGAGCTGTGAGCTCTGAGTGCTAACAGCTAACGGCTGATGTTGGTTTTGTGGTTCACATTGAAGAGGTCGTCACGGCTCCGCCTACACTGAGTTACTATAGTTACTGCCCCAGTTTCTAAACTGTATTGGAAACGCAGCATAAAGTGAGCCTGGCCTAGCTATACCGTACTAAGCCGTGCGAGGCCCTGCAGTGGAAATGCGCCATAAGTGGATGTCATTGAAGACCTTTACAAGAGCAGTCTCAGTGCTGTGGTTTGGACGAAACCCTGACTGGAACACATCCAAACAGTTATTTAACCTCTTAAGCCCCACGGACCCGGTTCCGGGGCCGAAATCGCGTCATTTGCAGGAAACAACGTCTAAGGAACCTTAATATTTAATAAACTATTTATATTTTATATCCATATAACGGGAAAAAACTAATTTAACTGATCTTTTTCATTTTTTTTCTCAAAAAAAACACACAATGCTAACACTGACCCTCTGAATTAGCCCAGAGCGAAAAATGCTAACCTATTACTGCACCGAAAATCACTCCTAGCTCCCTTATTACTTATCCTAGCTGCACATCCAACACATCGTTTATGATCGTAAAGACATCTAACGGTGCCCACCTCAACACTGAAAGATACAAACTCGCGACGTTATCAACAAAAACGTACATCAAAACATGTGGCGCTAGGTAGCCTAAAACGCTAACATGGCTTACCTTGGTTTTGTCTGGTCAAAACTGGTCTTCAATGGCATTAAAACGATGCTGTAGTTAATCCATAGGTTAATATCCAATGTGGCTGTGTCCCCTTTGAAATGTTCTGATAATCTATAAGCAATAAAACTGCAATTCCGTTTTCAAATATCAGAGCAGGCCATTCCTACGCTCTGTAGCAAGATTGAATGTGCAAAGACGCAACCTTTTTTTTTTAACATGAGTGTGTGCGGGAAGATTTCCCTTGGATTCTATTGGCTCTAACGGTCAGGAAGATATGTCACATGTCAAAATCGAAGAAGGGGGGCCAGAGATAAGGAAAATCCACCCAAATGGCCCCAGAAGAGTTTTATTTTGCTAAATCTGTCTCAAATATCGCTTGTTTTGCATCAATCTTGATACAGGGTACTTATTATATGTTGTACTTTGAATTCCTAAAGCTTTTAGTCTACTAACCCATCATCCAAGGTTAGTTTTCACTAGAAGTACAAAATATTTTTTGGACGGACATTATAATTTACAGTTTTTTTACAATGTTCAATCTGAATCTTCTTTAAAATAAAAAGCATCTATATTGATTCTGATCTTTCTACATCCAACTCACAGGTTTATCATTACTTTGAGAAAAAAGATTATTAATTTAACCCTTTTAGAAGATATGGTCCTTTGTTCTGGGAATGTCATTTTCGAGCCTGAAACCTGAAAAACAGGCTTGGGGCTTAAGAGGTTAAATGCAAGAAATTACTCAACTGTTGAAAAACAACTTTTTCAATGATTTTACCTAGAAATGGGAGGTTTGATATGGGCCTGTAATTGTTCATTACTGAAGCATCTAGATTATTCTTTTTTAAGAGCGGTTTAATGACTGCAGTTTTCAGAGCCTGTGGAAAAACACCTGAGTGAAGAGACTTGTTTACTATGTGAAGTAGATCTGAGGCCATGCAAGGAAAAACATCTTTGAACAATCCTGTTGGAATAATATCAAGGCAGCAGGAGGAGGAGGATTTTAGATGTTGTATAATGTCCTCTAGGTTTTTATCATTAATCTGATGGAACTGTGTCATGGTGTTTGAATTGATTTTAGGTGGACACAGAGACAACACATTTGCTGTACCTGATGCAGAGGCACTGACTGCTTGTCTGATTCTCTGAATGTTGTCAGTGAAGGAGGCAAAGTCATTGCAGGCCCTGGTGGATAGAAGTTCAGAGGCTACTGCCACTGGGGGGTTAGTTAGTCTGTCGACGGTAGCAAACAAGGCACGTGCATTGTTTTTGGCAATTATGTCAGAGAAGAGAGACTGTTGGGCAAATTTCAATTCCAAATTATAAAGGCCAAGTCTCTCTTTATAGATTTCAAAATGAACCTGGAGATTTGTTTTTCTCTACCTACGTTCAGCTTTTCGACACTCTCTTTTTTCTGTTCTCACGGTCATGGCCTTTCTCCATGAAGGTATTTTCTTGCCAGTCACTTCCGTTAACCTAGTTGGAGCAATGGCATCTATAACATTTTTATTTTTGAATTAAAATTATCTACTAGCTCATTTACTGAGATGTTAGCAGGGGCAAGTGTGGAAGAAACATTCAGAGTAAACATTTCCCTAGTATTTTCAGTTAAATATCGCTTTGTGGTTACCTCTTTTTGAACATTTGTGTGAACAGAAATAGAGCTCTCAAAGGAATGATCAGAGAGTGCAACATCAGTCACCACAACATCAGAGATATTCAGACCCTTTGAGATCCTTAATTCCAGAGTGTGCCCCTTATTGTGCGTGGGCTCCGTCACATGCTGAGTCAGTCCATAGTTATCAAGACAGCCCCTCTGTCCTGGGGGTTGTCAACATGGATGTTAAAATCACCAACACTGACTAGATGGTCAAAGTCAAAACACACTATAGACAGCAGCTCAGTAAAGTCATCAAAAGAAGCTAAGCGCAGAGCTGAACTCCCGCAGCCCTGGGGGGACCCTACATTGGTTGTGATGTCAGATGACAGGGTTTTGTTAACCTTCACAAGTTGCTCTCTACTGGTGAGGAAAGCGGCATACCAGTAAATCAGGTATGGATTTACTTCAATTTTGGTCATTTTTGACACCAAGATGTCTGCTTGTATTGTGTTGCTGCTGAGAAGTCTAGAAAGAGGACTCTTGCATAGGTGTGACGATTATCTAAATGTTTAGTAATGATATGAACCAGAGTAGCAACAGTACCACCCCCTTGCTTATAGGCAAATTGGTATGGATCAAGTATGTCTTGTCCGTCACAATAGGTTTAGCTGAAGAGGTCATTCCTGTCATGGTTCTCATGGTGTCCCATACTTTTTTGGGGTCTTTGGCTTTAAAAGCATTTCCCAAAAGCTCTCTGTGTGCCAGTTTTGATTCCCTCAACTTGACTTTCAGTTCTTTCTCTGTCTAAGTGCTCCCGTAGCTATTTTCCTGGTTTTTATAACTTTTTTTAATGTCCTTAGTCACATATGATTCATTACTTGGATAGATTTGTATTTCTTTAGTGGGAACACAGAAGTTAATATAGTCTTTAGGGATGCTCCGATCGATCGGTCACCGATCAAGATCGGCCGATACTCACTCTCTACCGATCGATCGGTGCTCTCTAAACATGCCGATCGCATGACGTAAAATACATCACACTTTTCTCTGTGTGCGGCAAAACAAGCTCGCCAGAATGGCTTCGCCGGTCTGGCATTATTTTAAGGTGTCCGAAAAAGAAAAAGTAAAATAGCGGTATTCAACGTGAAGCAGAAATCCTGCAGCTCCGCCCGCCGCACCGGTAAGCGGAGCGAAACACACAAGAGTTAGACCTAACACACTTAGCTATTTGATCTACCTCTGGAACAAGCTACACTAGATATACATATATTTATTCTTCACTGTCGGGTCACTTATTACTGGATCAGTGAGCTGCATGAGATACTGACAGGCTGTCAGGAGAGAGGGAGAGAGGAAAAGGGAGCGCTTCCGCTAATTTCTCCCGTGTTCTTAATAGGGTTGCAAAATTCCGGCCAGTCTGGCATTATTTTAAGGTGTCTGTTGCGACCTGGCTCAAAAGGCCACAACAAAAAGGAGACACAACATGTCAACGGGTAGGTAAAGGTGTTTATTTAAGACAAACAAATCAAATCCAGTAAAGTATGAGGTGTGGATGTCAGTGGTATCAGTAATGTAAATGCAGGGTGAGGATTGTATGGACATGTATGTGTGTGAGAGTGTTGAAGTGCACAAAGTAAAGCAACTGAAGAAACTCCTACTATACTCAACAAAACCGGTGTGCCTGCAGGGAGAAGCAGAGAGAGCACAGAGAGGAGCAGAGAGGCATTAAATAGCTGCAGGACACCAGACCCAGGTGCCCTGAGTTACTGCAATCACCAATCACCACAGCACAGACAGGACAGCCACCTCCTCTCTACTGATGAACCCACAGGGGCATCACAGCCCCCCCCTTAAGACGGGGCCCCAAAGGGATCCACGACAACCCAATATCCTCCTTCTTAACTCCAGCTTTTTTAATTTCCTTCTTAGGACTGGAGGACGCTCCTCCTCCGCCGCTGTCCCACTCCTCCTTGGGTTGGCTGGCGTTGAGCCACAGCATGTAGGCGCTCATCGGCCTCTTGGGCGCGCCGACCTCCTTCGGCCTCCTCTTGTTCGGCCTCCTCTTGTTCGGCCTCCTCTTCTTCGCTTTGCAGGGTTTCCTCTCTTTCTTCTCCTTCTTCTTCTTTGTCTCGATCTCAAGGTCAAAGGACCGTGCTGGACCACATTTTCCAGACTCCGAAACAGGTAGGTCAGTCGACATCCTACGGCTCTGCGCACGCGTAACAGTATAAACTGGAGACACACTTGGAAATTGCAAACCGCTCTCATCTGGCTCTACAGATGCCAACGGCCTGGAAACCACCACAGGCGGTGGCACACCCGCCCACACAGCACTACCAGCTAGATCGTTGCCCAAAATCATCTGTACCCCATCAAGTGGCAACGCGGGACGCACGCCGATAGACACAACTCCCCGTACCAGCTCACAATCCAGCACTACTGTATGACGTTGCACAGGAATCAAGCCCATCTCCATGCCCCTCATCAGCACAAAATCCCCTGTTTCTGTCTCTAACGAAAAAGGCAACACTGACTCAACAATAAATGAGTATCTAGCTGCTGTGTCACGCAACACCTTAATCGGAACATACTTGTCACTACCGACCATCGATACAACGGCTTCCGTTATGAACGGCTCAAAAACAGAACCCACCTCCAAGTCGGCACAAACCAGCTTCTTAACAGGCACCATGCCCGATCTTACACCCTGCGGCTTTTTAACCAAAACGGCAGAACAACACATGGCTGGAGCATGTGATGAAGAACGAGGCTTCCCCTCAGGTTCCAGCAACGGACACCGCTCCTTCCAATGACCCTCTTCTCGGCAATAATGACATTGGCCCACTCTGGCGCCCTCGGATCGCCCTGGACCTGCAAATCTACGGGAGGAGCCTGGTGAGAACTTTGCACCACCGCGGGAATAGCCACCATCTTCTCCACGTCTCCAATCACCCCTAGACCACTTCTCTGTAAAACTGTCCTTATGTGTCAACACAAAATCATCTGCTAATTCAGCAGCTCTGAGCGCGGTGGAAGGTTTCTGCTCATTTACATAAGTGGCCACACGCTGAGGGATAACATCTTTAAATTGTTCCAATACAATGAGTTCACAAAGACCGTCAAAACTGTCAACCTTTGCTGCCGCACACCAGCGCTGAAAATTAGAAGTCAAATCACGGATAAACTCCACATGTGTCTGCTTATCCCCCTTGACCCAACTTCGGAACTTTTGATGATACGCTTCAGGAACAAGTTCGTATGATTTTAACACCGCTGATTTTACTCTGGCATAGTCCAAAGCATTTTCGCCACAAACAGCTGAATAGGCCTCCTGTGCTCGCCCAGTGAGTACACACTGAAGTAACAGCACTTTGTCCGAATCTGACCAGTTTCTTGCCTCTGCTATGCGTTCAAATAGAGTAAAAAAAATGTCAGGGTCACGCTCATTGAACTTTGGCACTAACCGCAAGTAAGAAATAATATCGCCACTACCTGATGCCGACCTATCAGAACCATCCTCCACCAGAGAAAGCTTGCCCTCTCCAATCAGCCGTAATCTAGCATGTTCCACCTCACATTTCATCTTTTCCACCTCCTTCTCCACCTCTAAACGCTTCTCTACCTCCTGCTGCTGACCCCTCAACTTCTCCTGCTCCATCCTCAACTCCAACTGCAATCTCTCCTGCTCCAACCTCAACTCCAACTGCAACTTCTCCTGCTCCAACCGCAACTTCTCCTGTTCAAACTGCATGGCCAAAAGCTCCTTTTGCTGCTCGAACGTCAAACCAGCTGTCTGAACCACTACCGGTACGAACCCTGCCGCACCAGACTCACTCTTCTGCAACACCCCCTGCTCAAACAAAGATGACACGATGACAGTTTTAATGTCATGTTTCCGCTTGCTCCCCACAACAGCAATGTCATAGTGCTCTGCTATTTCGACCAACTGCGCCTTCTGGCAATCATCTAAGAAAGACACTGAGGGCGCATCCACAAACGCTGACAAAGAAGTCATAATAACCAATCAGAAAGCAAAGTACTAAACTGCCAACACGCATGGGCATAAAATGAACCCAACAGAGAATTTTCCCCCTAACTGCCGAAACAAAATCTTCCTAATCTCACCTAGTCTTCATGTGGCTTGCGGTGGGTAATTACGCACTGGAACCCGGCGGAGTTATGGAGCGACCTGCACGCAGGTAACACCAAGAACTCACGCGGACGTGCCCCCGAGACAGCTGTCCGAAAACAGCTGACACTAACCACGTCGCCACAACACTATAAAAAAAACAAAAAAAAAACAGACTCAACCCAAGGGGAAACGCCACTTAAGCCTAGCGGGGAAAATCTCTTTTACAAAAGCGTAACAAACAGCAACATCTTACCTTCTGATTGGCACACAAAACCTGACGACATGTCAAACACTACAGCTTCCTGAAACCCAAAAGACATGATGTGTCCCCCAAATAGCAGCAACAAGCCAGCACACAGCTGGACCACAACAATGAATCAGCTGCTCAATGACACCATGTGCTCTGAGCACTACACAAACTTTTTAAACAAATAACCCGTTGGACGAGCCCCCATTTGTTGCGACCTGGCTCAAAAGGCCACAACAAAAAGGAGACACAACATGTCAACGGGTAGGTAAAGGTGTTTATTTAAGACAAACAAATCAAATCCAGTAAAGTATGAGGTGTGGATGTCAGTGGTATCAGTAATGTAAATGCAGGGTGAGGATTGTATGGACATGTATGTGTGTGAGTGTTGAAGTGCACAAAGTAAAGCAACTGAAGAAACTCCTACTATACTCAACAAAACCGGTGTGCCTGCAGGGAGAAGCAGAGAGAGCACAGAGAGGAGCAGAGAGGCATTAAATAGCTGCAGGACACCAGACCCAGGTGCCCTGAGTTACTGCAATCACCACAGCACAGACAGGACAGCCACCTCCTCTCTACTGATGAACCCACAGGGGCATCACAGTGTCCGAAAAAGTAAAATAGCGGTATTCAACGTGAAGCAGAAATCCTGCAGCTCCGCCCGCCGCACCGGTAAGCGGAGCGAAACACACAAGAGTTAGACCTAACACACTTAGCTATTTGATCTACCTCTGGAACAAGCTAGACTAGATATACATATATTTATTCTTCACTGTCGGGTCACTTATTACTGGATCAGTGAGCTGCATGAGATACTGACAGGCTGTCAGGAGAGAGGGAGAGAGGAAAAGGGAGCGCTTCCGCTCATTTCTCCCGTGTTCTTAATAGGGTTGCAAAATTCCGGGAATTTTCAAAGATTTAAACTTTCCATCGGAATTTATGGGAATAAACTGGGGAATTTTCAAAATTGAAGGTTGGCTCTTCATAGGGAACTTAAATATAGTTGGGGAAAGTATATTTTAGCATAATCTTGACTAAAACAAACCGATGCCGTTCAAGTACACTTGAATATCCATGCCATAACACAATGCTCACTGCATGGCTATTGGGACCACACCCCCTACAGGCACTGTCCTCCATCACATGCACTCAACATTCTCAACGCAAAATAATTAAAACTTGTTCTGTTCTACTTTAAAAATAAAAAATCTGTTGAAATGTCATGTTTTTTGTTAAATTTTGCATCGAATATTTACAAAATTCCCCAGCTTAAATTCCCATGTAAACTTTTCGCCCCTTTGCAACCCTAGTTATTATCCAAAGTGAATGTAAACTTGAATAATGTACATCATTTGAATGTAATAATTAAGTTGTTTGTGGAAGCTCCAGTGAATGAGCCCCATTAACTGAGTGTTAAACATCACTTTAAATGGAAGATTTAAAGTGATGTTTAAATCTTCCATTTAGGCCCCGCCCACTCGATCGGCATCGGCCGATACTGATTCCGGCGATCGGCCCCAAAATTGGCGATCGGAGCATCCCTAATAGTCTTTGGTAACAGTAGTTATTTCATCCTTCCTGAAATGTCCCAATCTGTCCAATCAAAACAGGCTTTCAACTGTTCTCTACTTTCATTTGCCCATGTCCTTATTACTTTCTTTTCTGGTTGACTGCCCTTCAGTTTGGTCTTATACACTGGTATCATATTCACAACATTATGATCAGAGTTCAGTATTGGTGGTCCGTATTTAGACACATAAGAGGCTTCTCAATACTCAAATTTCCCCTCCTCGACTCCTCGATCCTCCGGTAGTGACCCGGAAATGAATTTCAGCGCGCCATTTTGAAGGACATCTCATTTCTCTAAATGAGGATCGAGCATCGAGGAGGCTCTCTGGAGGAGCTCTAACCGAGGAGACACTGATGGGTCCTCCACGGCTCCTCCGCGGATGCATTTTCGGGAACGGTGGAGGCGTGATGCACGGCCGGACTTATCTCAGCCAATGACAGCTCTGCATGCATCCCCTGGATATTATTTTAGAAACTGCTTTCATCGCGTTGCGATGTTTCCAGAGAGAACAGCTGTGAGGTCTGTGCAGAAAGCAGAGCAGTGTGTATAATAGGGGTGTAACGGTTCACAAACATTTCGGTTTGGTACGTACCTCGGTTTTTAGGTCACGGTTCGGTAAGTTTTCGGTACAGCAGAAAAAATTATCACATAACATTTTTTTTTAAATTATTATTAAACTGTGAATAAT